>JAQGBT010004854.1:0-15596 GCA_034698585.1 Disparrhopalites patrizii
ATCATGAGAGCATTACAGGGCAAGGGGAGAAGGAGCGAAGCAAAAGGAGAAAGAGAGACAGAGAGAGAGAGAGAGAGCAAAAGCAGAAAGAGACAGCAAAAATGAAAGAGAGAGATTCAAGGAGAAAGAGCAAAACAACGAAGGGATAAATTGAGACTCATATCATTACATGGCATTTTACAAAGAGACATTTTACAATGTTTGACTGCGCATCACACACGGCAATGAAATAAGTGTGCTTCAAAAATGATTTACATACGAGTAAGCACACATTCTCTTTCCATTGCATGTCACACTCAACCCTTTTTTTTTTGGTTGCCCTTACAATACAAAAGGGGAAAGAATAAATTACAAACAGAGAGCCTGATCGCAGAGAGAGAGAGAAAAATTCGTTGGTAATATTTTGGAGTTGGCTCTTTGATATTGTACACACATGTGCGAATGGCAAGTATGCACATGTATATAATTATATATGTACACATATACAGGTATACGCATCCGCACAAATGGAGGTAGAGAGAGGAAGGAGGAAATGGATTTAAAATGCGGGGTGGATGGTGGCATTTTGGAATTGTTGGAGGTAGAGTGAGGGAGAGGGAAAAGGGGAAAGGGAGCATTGTTGTGCTTGTAATTGTAATGTGGATGCGAATAATAGAAAGGAACCGGAGGTTGCGTCACGGCAGTCAGGGCGAGGGTGGTTGCTTTGCTTCTGATTGTTGTTCTCCTCCACATTTCCCCTGCCATCCCTCAATTCGCCCTCCTCCTTCTCATTGCCATTTGAGCCAGTGCTTGGAATGACATTCTTCCCTGGACGCGCCTCTTCTGGTCGCTGCCGCTCCACATATCCAAAATCTTCTTCCATTCTCGCTCTTTTCAAAAACAAAAAAAATCACATGTCAAATCCCAAATCCTTCCTTCCCACCTTAATTCATACGGCGAGTCTTCAAAGGAAATGGAAACTGCGAAATGGGAGGACAAATCATTGTTATTACTCTCATTCAAAATCCATTTTACATTCTCTTATTACGTACAATTTTTTTGGTACTCTTCTCTGTGTTTACTGTAGCAAACCAACCATTTTGTATTTCATTCAATTCCCATTTTGTTTTTTTGGGAGGGTTTATTAAATAATTTTTCTGAGTCCCAACTTTCCCTTGGGTGTACCTGTACATTTCTCATTATTTCTCCCATATTATTACCTTTATTATAAAACGCAATCTCGAGGTATTATAATCCTTTGCTCTTCACCAGCCAGCAGTTTCAAAGTCGGAGTAATCCCAAGTCCCAATTTCCCTCGCAAGGTATGACACTCGAATCAGTCATCAAATCGGAATTAAATTCATCTATTTTAATCCGAATTAGTATCGATATTTATGTCAGCGGAATATTTTTTAATTGGAATTTATGATCGTCCGAAATTCAAAATATTCGAAGTATTCAAACTCGACATTTAATATAACTTTTCATTCCATGAAAACTTCGATTTCCGAAAAATCTGACTTTTGGAAGTCAATTTGTAATGTTTTTTGATAGATTTTGCGTTTATTTCAGGCTCCAAATGATACGCTAGACCTAAACTATAAATTATAAGAAATATTCAAAAAGTATTTAAATACGCATTCATGTCTCAGTATTTGAATAAAATTGTGTCGGAACTAGAATTTATATTTTAGACATCCGAATTTTGCATTCGTAATTAGGAAAAACATATATTTTAATTCGAATATTTCAGTTCATATTTTTTTAGATGTTATTCATTGTTTCCTTGGCCCACCACATAAGTAGTGTTATTAATAACTCTGGGATAATATTTCCAATGAAAAATCAATTGTAACTACCTCCACATGGCCTTCAATTGAATAGTGCGTGAAAAAAATGTGGTGAACAAAATTTTTCCCAGCTTTGTCAGAGTTTATTGGTGTTTTGAATGGAGCAAAACCCAGCCAGGAGTCACTGTAGCTTGCCCTAAGGACATGTTGAATCCCTGGTAATAATTGCTACGAACACGATCTGTAATTACCTCAGCATTTACATTTGTGCATATGCACATGCGAACTGGCACATTCAGATGCAGACCGGAAATTCAAAAATGAGTCTATGATATTGCCTGTCATTTGCAATGCCACGATGGTGACACCAACTTTTTTTTCTCCTCCCAAATTGTCCACTAAGTCATTGCGGATAGACAAAACAAACTCCAATTCTGGCGTCTCGCATACATGTTTTTTTAAAGTGCAAAGCAAATAATGCTGACACCAGCACTAAGAGCAGCAAACCCCTGAAAAAGCGTTGCTCCATCAATGATCATACAAAATGAATTTAAGAATCAAATCTGATCGTCTCCATCACCACATTTTTCTATAAGCAAAACATTCCTGCTACTGATTCACATTTTAATTCCAAATCATTGAGCATTCACTTTGTCCTCCATAAAATATTTCCCGCACACAACGCTTTAAATGAAAATTCCGGCACAAACATTTCTCTCGTGAATTCCATTGTCAATGGGAGAGTCGCTCTCCTGTGCGAATGTTGAAGCAGAGCCTTTTAACACTGTCCCAACAATGAAGGGAACCACAAGAATAGAAAAGGTTGTGAATGGGAGTTGTTAGGATGCCGTAACCATCCCGCATTCCATTTGTTGATGTGAATCCTTCTCTCAAGGAACAATTAAAAGTCAATTACTCCTCGTGAGTCCTCAACGGGATGAAAGAAAGTCACGTGAAGAAAGTCACGTTCTGTCCAATTAACATAAGATGACATCTCCCTCTTTCCTCGACAAAATTCCTCGACAAAAAGGGACAAAAGCACACATGAGTGGCCAGAATAAATTCATAATGGCTGAAATTGAAGACCAAGCTCGAGGAGTTGTTTGGGAGGTGCCAGTATAATTATAATTGTTATTAAGGTACAATTTCAAATAGGCCTGGGATGCAGAGGAGCATCTGAATTATGTGAAAGCGACGGTGGAAAGTGCGGAGGTGAATTGAAATGAAATGTTTGTGGGGTGACGGGTGAGCTATTAGTGCGTGAATCTCCTCAAACAATGACAATTGGCAATTGTTGGGACAGGTAGGAGGACGGTTCTTCTACTGGCCTACTCCTCAGGAATGACAGAGGACACAAGTGTTAAAGGCTGATAGAATTGTCTGGACATGATAGAATTAAAGTATAGGACATATTACGTATAGTTAAGAGACGAGTGTACTAAAAGGGATGGGCGTCCTTTGAATGTGTCCTGTGGAAACTTAATGAAATTCATTTCAGTTGCTGCCATTCTTCCCCTTTAAATGCTTCAAATTGTGAATGGAACTTTTTCTCCGCGTCAAGTATTTTTCTTCCCTTTATTTGCTCTCCTTAATTGCAGAATGTATGCAGAGGATTGAGAGGATTGCTGGAGTGCTTCCCTAATTTAATATTTTCTTTTCTCAAAAGCTCTCAAACTCACTTTCATTTGCAGCTTCACAATTTCGGATTCCTGCAACTTTTTATCGTCGTTAAAAAATCAAAACTGGCCCAGGCTAAAACCGGCTAATTCCAAAACTGGCTAGCCTCTTTGTTATGTCTCTTTCCATGTCGATTTCCAGCTTTCCCTCTCGTCTCGCAGTTTTGTCTTTTTTGCCTTCATTGTTATCTCTTTCTTTCTCTATTGGCTTTGCCTCTTTCTCACTACTATTTTTATCGTCTCTTTCACATTGTCTTGTCTTTTTTCTTGCTTAATTTTTAATCTCTTTTTTCTTGTCATTTTTTGGTGTATTTTTCTTGCCTGATTTTTGGTCTCTTTTTTCTTGCTCGATTTTTTGGTCTCTTTTTTCTTGCTTGATTTTTTGGTCTCTTTTTTCTTGCCTGATTTTTGGTCTCTTTTTTCTTGCCTGATTTTTGGTCTCTTTTTTCTTGCCTTATTTTTTGGTATCTTTTTTCTTGCCTGATTTTTGGTCTCTTTTTTCTTGCCTTATTTTTTGGTCTCTTTTTTCTTGCCTGATTTTTGGTCTCTTTTTTCTTGCCTTATTTTTGGTCTACTTCTTCCTGATTTGTTTTTGTCTCTTTCCTTAAAACTATTTTGGCGATTTCTCTGCAACCATCCAGGAGAAAATAGACAAGAACCCAAGAACGTGACAAAAAAACAAAGCCGGAAGAAATAGACAAAAAACAGAACAGAAAGTAAGAGACAAAAAATAGGGCAAGAAAACGGAGACAAAAACTAAGGCAAGAAGTATATCGAAAAACAAAGGTAAGAGAAAGGGACTAATATGAAGGGATAACGAAAGATAGCAAAATATAGAACAAGAGGAAAGAGAGGAACAAGAAAGAAGGAAGGGACAAAAATGACGGGAAACCGATAGAGGCAATGTTTAGTGTTGACATACGTTGGCAAGCGCCACGAAAAGGCTTCACTAACTAAAATGAATGAGGGCAGTGAAGGTCTTTTCTTCCACAGTTTAACCCCAAAAACATTGCCTTCACACCATACAATTTATTGGCATATACTTCCGTCCAGAAACTATACAAAATGAGATTTTGGATTTTACATAAAGGATCTGTAAGCTCAGAATTATGCAGTGCTAAAAGAAAAGGTCAAATGGAGAGAGAATGGCACACTATACTCGAAGCACAACTGAGCACATGTTGGATTCCCAAAGCACACATCCAGTAATCACCTGACGCGACACAATATGGCACATTCTAAGGCTTAATTAAATTTTTATAGCCCTGGGATTGCTTTTTCCATCACATTTATAGCTCCCTAACATTCAATTAAATAGATACGGCGATAACAAAATGCAGTGTCCGTAAGCATTGTAGACCAAAAATGTCCTAACGTCCGCCACACACGACCACTGACCAATCAGGGCTAATGTACACAAAGCTAATAACACGCTAATTAGAGGTTATTGGAGCGCTACACTATTACAAATTATTGGACACATAACCCCCCAGAAAAAAATTAATTAAACCAATCTCTCAATCAGGAGCTTTTTTATCCTTCTAGAAAGAGCAAATCCTGAATGGCAGCAGGTGAGATGATTCCACTTTGATCCTCAATAAATGTAACGCAATTTCGCATATTTAAAGACTTTTAATTGCTTTATAATGACAGCTTCCATTTAATTATGCGTGTAATACCCCACGATTATAGAGCGTGGATTATCGTGCCTTGCCAATACAAAGAGCTCCATCCTTTATCCTCTTGGGAGGCAAGCAAATACTTTGGAGAAGGAATTTATTTCCATGCCATTACACAAGTTTTGTTGGTTATTCCATTGTGTGGCTATTAGGAAGCCAATAATTAGGGGTACATTTTTCCATGTGTTTGTTCATTTAATTACATGGAGGCTAAGTACTTTTCAGGGCTGTCCATCATTATTATTCCTTTAACAAGAGGAGTTAATAGCAAAATCTAATATAACAATTACTTGGCGTGATCGATGGCTTACTTCTCCATTTTACGCATAACACTATATTGCTATAATATTCCGTACATAATCTCTGCACTTCCCAGCGTATTTGCGTATAAAGTGCTTTGAAAATACATGGAAAAAACAAGTGTTTATTTTTAAACGTTTTTTCCACTTCCGATTGAGGAGAGTTCCGGTGTAAAACGTGAGAAAATCCTGAATCTGTATGTTATGGCAATTGCTTTTGCATGTTCTTTAAAAATACATTTCGATTTCTTTATTAATGTTGCTTTTAAAAATGTTTTCACGTGGAACTGCACATATTGGTCTGATATGAATTATATAACAATGCATAACTGTATTTTTGTGTGTTAACACAAGTGCCTAGCCACCCATTTGAATGATTAATAAAAGCTCCAAAGCGGAAATGACAGAGAAATGTGTCACGAGTGACTCTTACATGCAATTGACCTCACGCTTGCATTTATAGCTTTGTATATAGAACGCAGCTCAAAAAGTATACCGGTGCATTCTCAATAGTCATTTTGAAAATTCTATAAAAGGGTATAAAGTCTCCCGGAAGGAACGTCTAATTTTTTTTACCCACAAATGAACCAAGGAGGATGGAAATTAATTTAGAAAGCTCACTCACCTCAGAATTTCAATTGTCCCAAACAAATCACGGAGACAGACGAAACAAACGACGAGAAGAGTGAGATTAATGAGAAACGCTCAAGCCACATAAAACACTGGCTATTCCCGCAACTTTTGACACAGACTAAACTAAGAATTATAAGAGAAAAAACAATCCATAAAAAAATACTTGAGCACAACAAAGTCAATGGTGAAAAATAGGAACTGACGACTATCAGAGCTTTTTTTTGACAGTTTCATTCGCGGGAATTGAGGGGCGGCCTTCCCCTGAGGAGAACATGGTAAAAGAGCCACAATATAGAATGGGAAATAATAGAAATAGAAAAAGAGAGGATTGAAGGGACTTGCTCCCTACAGGAATTGATACTTGCCGTGAAAGACTCGCAGAGCCCAACTAAGCCTTAAAAACACATGTAAGGTTCGTCTTTATACGTTTAAAAAGATTGTCTGTGAAGTAGTGCGAGATAAAAAATTATGATTTCCCTTTCCACACATGAATAGATGAAAGAGGCTGAAGGTGAGTGCTGTTTTATGTGCCTTATTCCCTGCCACTGCCACACACCTGACACCTTACATATGTATATACATACGTATCCACGAACGCATTTCCTTCTAAATGCCCTCTCATTATGCTCGTATTTTCATATAGGAACTTTTCATATTCACAACTTCAACGAGATGCTGGAAAAAAAGACAAGCCTTCCTAGCCCACAATACTTGAGTCCACGAGCAGAATATGTTTCCACATGCTCGGATACTTATGTACATACATATGTATGTACCGATGTACATCTTCCTGCATTTGTAGCGTATAAAATAATCTCTGAAGAGTTTTGACGCAAAGGTTTCTACCTTTCCCAGTCAAGTTTCATCATTCATGTAATAACTCATTAGCTTCATGTGACTCAAAGGGAGAGAGCGAGGCAAACTAGAGATACATACAGAGCAAGATATGCATATTATATGTATATATCTATACATATATTGCTATCTCCAGATATCAAAGGTGAAAAAATCCCTTTGTACTTTATCGCTCTGGAGTCGTCCAACCCCACACATTTGTGCATTCTTATCTCAGGAGAGCCCAGCTGATTTGATTCACACAAGCACTAAAAATCCTCTTCTATCTCTCTTTTCTCCCCCTTTTCTCTCTTTCTCTCTCTCTCTCTTCTCTCCCTTTTCTCTCCCTTTTCTCTCTTTCTCTCTCTCTCTTCTCTCCCTTTTCTCTCCCCTTCCTCTCTTTCTCTTTCTCTCTCTCTTTTCTCTCACTCTCTCAGTTGCTCATCTCTGTAAAGTTCAAAAGGGTTAAAAGGAAAGGAATCCAGAGATGACGCATGTGATTTCCTTGCGCCTCGTATTTCTCCTCCGCCTGCAATCATTCTCCATAAGTTATCTGAAGGTAAATAGCATCTTCCATTCTTTTCTATTCTTCCCTTCCCCGCCTCCATTACAACATTACAAGTCTGAAAATATTCTCTCCTCCAAAAACAAATTATATATCCTTGCCATGTGACAGAGATTTTTATTGTGTAAATGTATGACTATACAAGTTCACATTATTAATTCGTGTTTACATCCATTTACTTCTCCGACTATACAATTCTTCTTTGGAGGCAAAGAGACTTCTCCCGCGAGTTACAGACAGAGAGTACTCCACGACAAAGACATGACAAAAAGATATGTAAATAATTGTGGGCTATTAGTCTATTAGCTCCGACGTAATGCACATGGATTATCTGCTACCACCATACACCACAACACCACTTTTCCCCTCGCAAGCCAATACATTTATTAGGGGCTCATTTATAAGAATAAAACAGAAAGGAATAAGAGGAATAATAGACAAACAAAACAAGAAAGAGCCAAGAGTCATGCTCACACACCTGCGTATTCAAGGGAGGGAAGAGATTTGATTATATTCAGATGTATACTAATCGTTAATCACAACAAGAAATAAAAGGTCGTACGCACTTCCAAACTTCCAACTAAACTACACAAGCTTCTGCTTCGTACCACACTTCCCAAGTTTAATTCAATTACTGCGCCACGGCGATGATGATGACTCAAGAAGACCGTATGGAAATTAGTCTATAATTCTCCCCCAAGGACTGTCCACCATCAAAACAATGTACATATGTAGTCCTAATACAGGTAATAATGGTAGACCTATACCTAATATACACACCATAAAAAAGTCTTTTTCTCATTCACTTACATAAAGAGGACGGCATTCCTCATTCACCTTCCTCACCTTTCTCCTATTACAATTCACGCTTCCTTCTTTTCTTTTATCCCATTTTGCCCTCTCTTCCCATTTTTGTGTGCGTCGAATTTCGTGTGTGGCAATTATAATAATAGGCTGGCTGAGGGAGGAAGAGCATAATGAGAAGACTTTTACGTCCACATTTGTTTGCAACAGACACAGAATCAGCTCTCTTTCAAATTTTGGCACCTGTAATGTTACCTAAAATGATGCAGAAAGTCCCAAAATGGGATTTGCAGTCTTCTTCTAGAAAGATCCTGGAAATGCGTCCATAAAATCCCCACCCCCACAGCTGTGGAGCTGGTTCTTGTATGTACCTTTATAGCCGGTGCTGATTGTTGTAGCAATAACAGTTAAATCCCAAAACCCAATACAAACACCATGCTTATTAAATACGGCTGTACTTACCTCAATTATCCAGAACTACCAAGCTCCTAATTAGGCCTAACAAGCAGAAATAAAAGCCGTGCTTGAAACCATTGCCATTTGTTGAGTTGGGATTAAATTGTAAAACAATCAAGGAGACCAATAAAACATTAAAGGCCGGACAAAGGCAGGAGCTCAGAGTTGGACATGAAGCAGAGGGGAAATCGAAACCCTGAGAATTGTTGATGGTGATAGGAGTAGTAGAGCCTCCAAAGATTTGAATCTCTTCACAACATAAAGGATGAACCACAAAAAAAGCGTGGAGGAGCGTGGCCAGAAAAAAAGGTGAGTAGATTTCCCTTGATCATCGCACTGGATTCATGAATATTTAAATGGAATATTCACAAATGCCTATTTATCATAAGTCAACGTCGAAGATTAAGGAGCCCAATAACTCAAACAACCTATGTACCCAACCGCATTTTGTGATCACTACTAAAATCTTACAACATTAAAAAATACGTACATATGTATATGCATGCATAAATATGGTAAATACATTACAAAAAATGAAGGGCTTGTCAAGTCCTTTTTTCCCCTTTGTTGCTAGCACTTGGAAGGCTTCTAATATTATAATAATGTGTTTGATTTCAATAATGAAAGCGTGTAGGTAGGAAGGGTTCATAGTTGGATCTTTCCTATAGGCTTATAGGAGTCAGTATATACATATACAAATTGATATTTGACATTTACATAGGCATTTCACATTAAAAGAATGTAGGAGGAAATCATGGTGCAGGCAGAAATGCCCACTTAAACACATTCAGAAAGATGCGAGAAGAAAAAAATGTAAGTAAGGAGTAAGTGCATCCCAAATTCAAATCATGCTCCCCTCACACATGATAACAACACATTATGAATTCTTGTGTGGAATCCACGTACTACATCCGTATTTCTATATTGCTCTATTACCTATTATAATGGTCATGATACACATGGTACGGTAAACAACCTCTAAAGACGCCCATTGTTACTTGCTTCCTCATTTATAAGTAAATACGGGCTATGTATATGTACGTACAGAGATGCAAATAGAGGGTTAAGCATTAAGCACGTAATTTGATCATCTCCAAGTGGGCTTAATAATTTAAGTGATCATATACACAAATTCAACAATTAATACATATTATGTTTTTTATTTAACGTACTTTCTTCCTTGTCCGATAATTTATGTTTTGTTATATACTCTCCATGAAGGAACTAACTGACGTTGTATTCGGGTAGTTGTTTATACAATTTTAATAGAAGCCAAATTTATTCAAAATTAAAAAAAAATTGTTGGGCAAATTTCTGTTTTTAAATACGTTTTAAACCTGCTGAATCAGCAGCCGCTTGCTTCCACGAATGGCTGATTGAATTCAAAAGGTTTGAAACAATTTTTATTTAATACAGAATTAAGGGCAAAAAAATCAATTGTTTTTCAAATGAACAAATCTACAATTTCTCTTGTACCGGATGCTTCATTTAAAACCAAACCGAAAATTCCGTTGTAACTTGTCTATAGCACATTGTACACAAGCCAACATTAGCTCATCAGAATGCTAAGAAGGAGAGCTTTCAGAATTGCTAATGTCCAGCACTTTGTAACATTCCGTTCAGAACTTATGGCGGGAGAAAGGCACGAAGAATCTCCCAATGCTGAAAGCCTGCCTTCTTACAATTAGCATTCTGAAATCATAATAGAAGTTGAATTGTGGATCGGATTTGCTCATTTTATGCTTTAAGATCGCCAGGAGTTGGTCGAATTATGTACTTCACCCTCAAATATAAATCATATAAATACAGTTTTTATTTTTTATAATATTTTCCCTGCACATACATACATACTTCATGTGTTCATGCATCTCATTCTGGGCTGGAACTTTGCTCTGCCGACAAAGACTCGACAGTGGTCAAAATAGGCGTAGTCTATGCACTTTTTAAATGTATGCTGGGATTTAACAGAGATTCTTATGTAAGCGGATTATTTATTATTGTTCTCTTCGAAATATTACTCATTTAGTAGGATCAGCTGTCGGTCCCAGCAAAAAACACAATGTGGAAGGTGAAAAAGTTAATTGAATCCTAACATTACGCTGTTGATAAAGTCATAAAAACACTGATTGTGAGAATCTTTTGCATAAATTTCCACGTTTTTCAAGTGGCTTCAAAGAGGAGCATTGCCAGCCCCACACAGCTTGAGGGAAGAAGCATTTCTACGCGAAGAATTGTTTTGAGCACTTTGAATATTTTGAAGCCGAAATTCGTTCTCTTAAGGTAGAAGATTGGTGTTTCAGATCCATGAATGTGATCTTCGTCTGTCCTAGTGTGGAGGATGAGCAGATCTTACTTTTTGCGTCTTCTCTCATTCTACAGATATGCACTTACGTATTTATATTTCTCCAAAAATAATGAAAACACAGATTCTGGGAAATAAATTATCAATTTCCCTGGGAAGCAATGTATCCGCCGCAACCTTTGTTAGTAAAAAAACGACAAGAAACTCCTCGCCTCACTTGTTGTCTTTGAGAGCACATTACGAGCGTGAAGGTATGGATCATTGTCGTGCGGACATGGCAAATCCACACGATTCAACATGAACAAGGTTGTGAAAGGGAAATTGGAGCAAAAAAGTAGGAATGTGTGATCTGAAAAACACACACACGATATATGTTATATGTTTGATGCAATGTAAACAATTTCTCTCTCCAACACGTTCTTACCTGAAAAAATGGAGACAATCAAGGGGGCTAGTTATGTGGTTTAAATAGAAAAAACTACTTAAATCACAGCCAAGTGTACAACGTACATATGTGTGCCTTTACATGCTACATATGGCTTTCCCCTTTTTCTTGGGCCTATGTATATCATTATCGAAGCACTGCATTTGACTGAACTTGTCTTGTCATGTGGCCTGACATAATGATTAGATGTGAAAAAATGGGATTTTTTGTCCGATGCGTGACCTTATAGGATTTATACAGGCGTAGCAATTTGCTTGTTCAGAGAATGACACATACGCAACAGGCTCAATATTTTGCCTTCTAATAAGACTCGAAAAAAAAAATGAGAGCACTCCTATAGACAAGAAAAAAATGGTTAGAAAATCCTCATTTTTTTTAGCATTTCCATAGATTCAAAAAAAAATGACAGAGAAGTTGAAGTTTGTGGAAGGACAGTAATGTATTAATGGTGGGCAAAAGGCTTTATTGTACGACGGCGGAGGCTTCACCTTCCCCTGGGAGGATTGAAACAATAATACAATAATAATATAATGCAAGGGAGAAAACGTTTTTTTTGAGAGTATTCACACGATATTTTTGTGGAGGTGAGTCATTTATCATTATTTTATCCTTTGAGGTTCTTTTTTTATTATTTTTTTTCTTCTTCAACAATGACCAGAGGGTGAGCGTAAGATAAATACTTGGTTTTACATCCAAGTAATAAATCCCACAAAGGAGGGGAAGAGACAGCCACAATAATCAGAAATGACATAAAAAATTACTGTACATGTACAAACGACCCACGCAGGTTAAACATTCTTCTTGCTCTCATAATTATCTACCTTTTTTTGAACTTGAAATAATTCCAAGGAGTGTTTTTTTTACAAGAGAGATTAACCATACATTTAAAGAGGGTTGCGAGTGATATTAATGGAATGTGGAGGAGGAAGATTTAATGGAATGACTCTGATTTATTTGACATCATTAAGTTCAGCGACAAGTCATGTGCTTTCCATTTATTGATTCTTTTAAGGAATTGGATAGAATGAGTTCGTTTTGTAATTATATTACTATTATTATACATGATTATGTATGTATTAGGGGTTTGTATGGACCAAGGATGCATAGTCAATTTCATTCACTGGAATCTGGAATGTCATTGGATTGGGGATTGCGGGTGTGCCTGGGTTGGCTCTTTTTGTTGTAGGAGTGCAGAGAAATTTTGTTCAAAAAATATTCATGTAGTTGAGTTTTTAGTTGAAAGGGAAACCTGTTATGTAGATTCAGTCATTTTCTAACAAATATTTATTTTAAAGTAATACATAATTAATAATCATTTAAATATTATTATTGTGTTGTATAGTTTTATGTTAATGAATCGGTCGGAGAAGATCAAATTCAAAGGACACTTTCCATTTCCAATTCCAATTTCCAATACATACACAAGTTTGGCTAATTACAATAAATGCGAAGGCTTAACGGCTAGTAATTGAGTAATTTACTAAAAATGGTACAAGTACAAAGTACAACGTCACCAGTCACAACACAACGTGTTGATTATTAATTGATATTGATTGTCAAAAAGACACCTAGACATTATTGATATTGCCATTAAGGTGAGCATTTGAATTGTTTCGAGACATTTAAAAGAGCAATGTTTCGTTTTCCAGTGCAAACAAGCGGTTTGGTGTGGGACGGGAAGGCTGATCCGAATGTGTTCGTCAAGGCCTGCAGAAGACTCAATCAATACTGCATGGTGTCCATGGAGACGGCCGAGAAACTCTGGCGCTGGAAAATTGTCATATTCTTCGTCGGATGGCTCCTCATAAATACCTTCTTCTGGCTCGTCCACAGCTATTTGGTGGAGATTGATTTCTTCAAAAGATCCGATGACGCTCCTCCGAATCCTCAAGAAGCACGTCCCATTCCAATCCCTTTGGACATCCCTCGGTTTTTGGGGCAAAGACAGCATTTTTCGGAATAACCAAACTTCCCAGTTTCTTTTTGCTTCTCGTGAAGAACACAAAATCCAGCGAATAATTTTCTTATTGATACTCGGATTTTAGCAATTAGTAAGTGCCTTCTCTCTCATACATGAAGCATGACTGTATTTTACGAATTATTAAACCATATTTATACGAATTAACGTGGAAATGAAACAATGGTACAGGTGTAAAAATATGAAAATTATAAAGCCCCCACTCATGCTGCACGTAACCTGGAAAATCTTGGATCACCAATCGTCAATGTATATAGATGGTAAATGGTAACTGATGAAACAACGTTTCCCGGGAGAAAAAAATAATAAAGGAATCAACATACATGAATGCATAAATTGTTTTGTCTTTACCTTTTCTCCTACTGATAGCTGAATCTGATGGTACCGATTAAGGATACTGCTGGAATCTGGAATAGTGACCGCAATGCATAGCGAAGATGTAGAAAGTGAATAGAAAAAGATTCTGATGATCTAGTTGATGTATAGGAATAAAGTGAAATGAATCCTGTAGTTCTGTATAACGTATAACATGGTCAGCTTCTGCGCCCTTCCTGTCTCCATCTGCCGTGAGGAGCGGGAACTCATTGGACTCTGCTGAGCTTTTCAAACACAATTTGTTCACCTTTCCGTTGGGATGACTTGTGCAGAAAATCCTTTTGTTTTCCCAGTCGTCCAACGTTTTTTGCATATCTGTAAACAAAACAAACATAAAAAACAGGTACATTGTACATATGGACGTAGGTATATTTACATACTTTTTATGTTTTCATTATACAAACATTTCTGCTTGGCTGTTTGGTATGGTTTTGTGCTTGGTAAACTTAATAAAGAAATGCAAACATTTTATCATCGAATTTTTATGCGGTCGCTTGATCATATGAATAGTATGTACATGTATGTATTGTAAGCAAATGCCTCATTTGCTCTCGTCGCTATGGTGTCATAGTTATTATTATTATTTTTAATTGATTGGGCCATTGCTCAATCCATTGTGAGTCGAGTAGTCGAGCTTGCTCGGACTAGGAGGATGCTCTCCTCCTCATTTGGGTCTTTTCGCTCCGCTCTCGGGTAGATTTGCGCCCAGAGTTGGTTCCCGTCTCAATTCTACTGTTTTATTTTAAATAAAACTTCCTTGCTTTTGGCTGAATTACATGGGCTTGTACTTGCTTTTGCTAATTGTGCTTATTATTTATACGTAACTACTGGTAACTACAAAAACTACTGCTACTACTAACTACTTATCCCTACTTGTGCTCATTATTATTACTACTACTACTAAATCTACCTAATCTGGCTACACTACCTAACAGAATGTACATATATCCTTGTAGCTTGTACTGCCACTTCTCGCTATAACGGTTACTCAAGCAGCTTTCCCCCGTTCTGTTAACAATTGGAGAAAGTTTTTGACTGGGGCATTTGTTGTCACCATTATAGAGAAAAACCGCTATAAGGAAACCCGTTGTAGAGAGAGTCGATTGTAATTGTTTTAGTGAAAAACAGTTAGAAAATAATAATGCAAACACCGTTATGTGGATAGAAACGTAAGCTTGTAGGGTCTGGAAAAAGTGGGAAACACCATTAGGTATCTAGTGCGAGGAACATCTGAAGGTGTGGCGTAAAGCCGTTGTCGAGAAAAAGGATTATTCGCGGGGGTTCACTTGCCTTGTTTCTTTGTTTACTAACAAGTAAGAAGATCCAGCAAATCTTCCCATTCAATGTAATGTTAAAAGGGGAGGTGAGTCAGGTGAGTCCGTCCGAAAAGTGGGGTTTGGATGATATTTTTTTATTTGTGATCCTTTCCTACGCACTAATATCCTTGTGCAGAGCCTCTAATGGTTTACTTTTGACAGTTCTATGCAGCTATGTAGGTCAAAATAAATTTGCAGCACGGATTGAGGGATGTCTTCAAGACTCCGCAGGCGAAAGGTCCCATTAGCCTTCCACGCTCTTGAAAATAGGAAGAAGCAGTCTTGACTTGGTCATCCGAACGGTGATGTTGTCTTGGTCAGAGACGAAAAGGATTTTCCCCCACCAACTCACAACTGTCAGGACTCGCGTGTCTTTATAAAGCATGTGTTATCAGGGTATTGTTAATCCCGGATTATAATCCCGGGATTACGGATTCGGATTACGGATTACGTAATCCGAATCCG
>JAQGBT010004855.1:0-15595 GCA_034698585.1 Disparrhopalites patrizii
ATAAATAAATAACGAGTCAAAATAAATTCAATAATAAATAAATAACGAGTCAAAATAAATTCAATAATAAATAAATAACGAGTCAAAATAAATTCAATAATAAATAAATAGCGAGTCAAAATAAATTCAATAATAAATAAATAACGAGTAAAAGTATATTCATCTACAAATACGACTGCAGATAAAAATGCCTGCTGTAATTTAACAAGTAGAAATTTATTATGGATCAAGATGAAAATTCAGAGAATCAAAAATCAATTCAATTGATTGAATACATAGGAAGAATAAAAAAAATTAAAGTATCTTAATTCGCCTTGATGTACTCCTTGACCACACCAGTCCTAACAATAAATAGCAAAAATGAGTCGAATATCTTGGTTTACATGCAAATTCAAAGCAAATCCAGCTTTAAAAAAGACCCGTCCAGATTTGACAAGAATTGTCTGAATTATGGCGGGAATTTTAAGCCAAGGACAAAAACTGACATTTTGAAAAACATATTGTTTTGTAAACAATTTAAAAACAAGTTTTCACGAAACAATATTTTCACAATTAAAATTACGAAACAAAGCTTTGGGCATATTTGTAAGCTGTAAGAGTATAAGATTGGAAAAAACTATTCTAATTCTAGTCTAACTATCTCTAAAATATTACATTAAAATACATAGTTCTAAAAATATTAATACTTTTTCATATTTTTCTCGTCGAAAGTGGACATATGTTTTGAATTTATGGTACGAAAAATCATGGTTAATGGAAGATGTTTGCATTTCAATTCAAAGCATTCAATAATTTCTGATTTGCATAGTATCTTATAAGTGTATTAAAGGATTGGATCTTATAGACTAATAAAAAACTAATAAAGTCCGCAAATTTTGAGTTCCAATCCACTTTCCCTTTGAAAAAGAACGACCCATGTATAATAACTGTTATTATTACTATCATCAATATTGCCAATGAAATTTCAAGTGCGTCTATACCCCGTCCATTTTCATAATAAAGGTCCAAATTCAAGCTAAACACCCCAATAAGTATGTACTCCAATTCCATCTCAATATTCCACGAAATAATATGTCTTAATTGCGGCATTTTCAATGTTAAAGTCAATGGTAAAAATATACTGACGTCCGCGAGACATAAAAACTGTACATTTTATTCCTCCTGTAATTTTTTTTGTCTGATGCATGCACTTGTGGTGCCACAAGAAAGTAATGGCCCTCCCCTGAATATAAATGCATATAGTTACGCATCTTCCGAAACCTTCTGATTTTGTGCAAGAAAACAGGTTTTTTTTTGTATCCTTTTTCTTTAGAACCGCCAATGCAAGCTTGTTCATAACCAACTTTAACCAGAAACATGTAAAATCTCGGAAATTTACTAAAAATGTGTGATTCATTTCCCCTGCCGGTACTTTTTCGGGGAACTTTAAACCAGAGAGGGAAATCTGAATTCGTAATTTGTAATTCGTACACTCTTCTTGGAACGGCATACACACGCACAACAAATCCTTAGAACAATTAACTTTTCATTGTCATAAACACAGCTGTTTGCTGGCAGCTTCAGTTATAGTTTATTTCACAAGAGCTTTCCTTTGAAAAGTTATTGATCACCCCCCGCAATTTCCTTCGTAAGTTGCTGTACTTGCTCTTGCATTTTGCCGATTTATGTCCAAACGTCTTTAGAAGTAAAAGTGGTTAAGTTGGAAAACATTAAATTTTACTTGAAAGAGGAAAAACAACAGAAGATTTCAATAATTTCAATGTCTTCTTATAAAAAGCATTGAGTTTAAATTTTATTTAAAAAAAAATTTCCGACTGACATAACAGAACCTTGAAACACTCATCGGGAATTTTCAGAAATATGAACTTAATCGGTTTTGCTTCTATGTAGCTTTCATATGATTCTCTCTCTCTCTCGAGATGAGATCGTAAGCACTATTTACAAGGGAGCAATTGAGATTTTTGCACTATTGTGCCTCCACCATTGTGCCGCATTTGATCATTGTCGTACATGTACATATATGTACATATGTGTTTACACCTTGTAATAGCATGCAAGTCATATGCACGACGTTCCCCACGTATTTACAATTAACTTGACTAATTATGTATGTAATTATATGTATTTATATGCTTTAATATATGCTTTAACTATAATGCATACGCATGTCAATATGTGCCACTAATGTATGTACATATTAACTAGGTACATATCAATGCAATTTCAGCTGAACGCTTTCACCAAAAAATTTTGCTTGTTAACATGTAATTGTAAGTGTCATTTTTTTGTTTTTGTGTTTTTTTGTCTGCGGATGTATATACTTATTAATGGAGCATCTCAATGTCCTGATGTAATAACTGAACGAAGCACGCTTTTGACTACGTATTAAATTTCATCATCAAATCCAGTACAATGTACATTATCAGCATGAAAAGGTGTCACACTTTGATGTCATGATTTTCGGTCAATAATTGCTAATTGAAAATAAATGTTCTTCAAATAGGTTTCGTTCCCCGCTCGTCACCATTCAGCTGTTACGGTGATGGACATGTTAATATTATAATAATATTATCAATATATTTTGTCTGGGGTAAAGTGAGACAAAGACGAGAATTGCATCATTGATTCCCGGATATTTTTGAGTGTTTTCAAAAGCAACAAATTGAAGTGACAGAAATTTCCCAAGAATCATGACGCAATTCTTTTGGAAGAATTCTTTGGGAAGAATGCTTTAATGGCATTCAATGACCGCGTTCAATACAATCAACTTTGCCTTTGCCATTCAATTATTTCCATCTCGTTTTTTTTAAGGTTAATATTTCACCCCGAAAACTGTATGAGGCATGTGTGACGGGCAAATATGTAGCAATTCCTGTGAGGACTGGGGATAAATAATTTTATATAATTTTATTATTGATTTTCTATTTAGGTCAATCCCAACTTGTCGTGTCTGGAGGAAGACATGAGAATTACATTTTTTTTCTCCCTTTTAACCCTTGTCTCAAGAATTTCCTCTTGTAATTATCACCCTTTTTATACATTAATTTTGACCATCTTTAACCCTTTTTTTTTTGAAGGAAACAGAGTTTTATTCTTATTATTGTTTATTGTTTATCATTCACATATATAGATGAATCATGGCAAAATTTTTCTATATAGTCCAAGATCGGCCGGCTTTTTGGGGATACCGTGTGTATTGGAGAGTGTTTGTGTTTTGAGAAGATAATTATAGAGGGAGATTGGGACGTAAAATTACTGTAATCATGCAATGATACGTATTTTTCATATTTAAAAAGAAACTACTTAATTCCTCCATCAAATAATGTTTTTCATTGTCAGACTCCCATGGATGGATCTATTAGCATATGTTGGTGACCCCAAGATATGTATTATACTTCCTTGGATGTATTCTCGAGATGCTTTTTTTTTTCGGCCTAAACCTAATAATTTTTCAAGATCATACATATTCTGCTCAAAAATTGCTATCTTATAAAATCTCCTTCATAAAATCTCAGCTATACCTATGCATTTCGTGTGTACAATGAAGGAATGGCATTCGTCGGGGGTAATCGATTTAAGCATTTAAATCCGAATCAAACCGGGTTTCCTTGCCAAATAAAATTACTTTGTATATGTGACCTCCCAAGGCTTAAGGTTAACAGTACAAAGAATAATAAATATAGAGAAAACATCAAAACAAAAGCCTCAATAATATAATAATTGGATATATGATTCCCAATGTTGTTGCTATCTTGGTAGGAAAAATAAGTTTGAAGGTGAAGCGGTATGGAAAGGGACAAAATTAGCTTTTTTTTGGGTGGTATAAAGGATGAGCCACACCCGTGTTATTACTTTGTTCTTTAAATTAACGGAGCAAAATTTTTATAACCCATATATGCTAGAGCTCTGAACATGTTCCAAGTGGAATTTGGATTTTTTCAAGTCAAGTTCCAAGTGCTGTTCAATTAATAGGTATACTGGGAGCACATTTTGCTCATGTCCCGCTATAACAAAATTTGCTTTTACATATGTGGAATAACGCTGTCGAATTTAAACAGGATGAATCCCATCATTAAATTTCCCTGCACCAAACCATGCTAAAATTTTCAATTGAATTATTATTGTAAAAAATGTATATGTTGCGAGAGTAGATTTCATAAATCTTGTGTCATTGTGCCCCAAATATTTTATCAACGATATATAGAACAGTTTTGTTGGATGTCGCACGCATGTTTGTTATAGAGAGAGTCCACTTTACGGGAATGCAAAAATTAATTCAAAATCATGGGAAATTGATTGAATAAATGCACAAAATATCAATCCCAATTTGCAGCTATTGTATAGCCACTTGGAATTGCTTTAATTTATTTTATTATGCTCGAATTATTACCAGGAGAGGCACTTTATTGAGTTACTAAGATCAGCAAAGCCCAATGAAGAAATAAATTTTTCCGTAAAACCAAGCGCCTTAACTGCGATAAAACTGATATCATATTAAATTATAATTATATTGTTCCGAAAAACATTAAAGAATATTTATGATTACAGAAATTTGGACGTATATTTTGTTATAATAAAGCATCTTTGGTGCAATTCAGCATGCATGTGTGATTTCACAATTTTTCAGTAGGCAAATTACATATAATGAAATAAGCAAAATATTGAATCTGATTTATGAAATCAAACATTTATTTAATCCAAGCCTTTAGTTTTAATGAATAACTTTTTTGAAAAAACGCAAATAAAATGCAAAATAATTATATATTGATTTGTTTAGCGTAAATTTTTGATAAAAAATTATAATTTTACTGTCCCTAATCACAAGTGATTATTCAATTAGTTATCTTAATTAGTTACATAATTAATTTGTTAATTAATTAATCAATTCTCTCATTGAAATTCATGTTCCGGACGTATAAAACTACAATATTTATTTCCATAATTCAATATAAATTCCAATGCAATCCAAGCTCACGCTCAAGCTCAAATTTGTATAGGTCTCACTTAAATTTGATGGTGCACTACAGAGGCAAAAAAATCCCTATAAAATACTTGTGGTGAAGCTGACTTATGCAAACGCCAGTGTAATGATTTTTTGTTTTAAGATTTCCTTATTGTTTAAAAAAAATTAAAAAAAAAAGACCATAAACTGTATACCTTTGAAAAAGCCTTAAAATACCTTATAGAAAAAGGCTTATAAAACACCTTAAAAACGTATTCATTTCTAAAAAAAGCTCCAAGGACTCGTAACTGTAGCGTCTGTAAAGGCAGTTTACATAATGACAATTCTGTCACAGAAAAAGCAAACCGCCCCAAATGTTACTACCTCCTATACCTCTCATATACCTTGCCATGAAGGTATAACAGTGTTAATTATCCTCCCCTAACCACAATAAAAAGTAACAATAAAGGTCATAGCTTTCGAGTTTGTTGTAGAGGCCGAGTTACTAACATAAATTATAATAATATTCCAAAAAATCTGGCTCCATGATTTTCCCCATGAGGTTCTTGTGGTTTTGTCTTCCAGATTTCTTTTCGTTTGCTTTAACAGTAAAAACGGGAACGTAAAAATCATATGCATTACACTTTTGCAAGTGAAAAGGCTCAAAATGAAGTAAAAAATTAAAAAAAAAAAATGACTCCAGTATGTATACCTCAATGAACGCTTACAAGGACTTAATTGTGTAATGAGAATGTGTAAGCAATGTTTTAAAAATTGTGCTTTACCACAAAAGACTAATGAGACGTGTGTGTTACTCATCATCGCTTTTCACGCTTCCCTAATAAAAAATGAAATCCCCATTTCTTCTGATTATTTCAAGGAGGTCAGTCGCATGAAAAAATGATTGATGTATATTCAATGTACATATATATTATATGTATAAAAATATACTGTATATACATATATTGTACAACTTACGTACGAGGAATTTTTTCTTCAACTATAACAACCTCGAAATTGACGTTTTTTTTTTGGATTTTTTTTTGAGGGTGCCATTCAGCCTAACGATGGGCAAGTGAGTATTATACTGGAAATTTTGTCCCTAACATCGCTGAAAACAGTTTTTTTTAGGGGCAAAAAATTCTTTTTATCCACAAAAAAATGTATTCATTTACGTGGTTTGTGCGAAACAATTTCCACTTTATTTTGATGCCCAATTTTTCCCTTTTTTCGCTCATTCAGTATCATTCTTTTTTTTAAGTTCTCCTCACAGTTCCTGGACAAATTTCGAAGGAGTGAGGGGAATTTCACCGTTTCAGTTGCCACGATATGTAATGTACTTTAATAATAATGTAGTATTTACAACAAGAATGATAGATAATAAATAAATGCTTATGGTTCTTTCTTTTTTTTCTGCACCAGAAATTGTACTTTTTTAATGTGTACAATTTTGGTTGTTGTCTATTGCTCAATTTTCCACATTTTTTTGGGGGCAAAATGAATGAAATATGTACCAGGAAAAAATAAAGTTTCCCAACGCTTTGTCTTCATCTCTTTTTACTGCTATTATTATAGCTATTTTTTATGTCAGTATAAATCTGTTGTGTGTTCATATTTGGTAAAAAGTATATTCATTAAAAAAAACGTACCTCAATGCTGTAAGATTTCTTAATGGCAAATCGCTCACGATTCTTCTGTGTTGAAGCGAGCATCTTGTCTTTCCTGGATAGAGATGGGATTTGAAAGTGAGTTGTGCCTTCACACTGTCCCACGGCGTCTTGGGGCAATCTGATCAAAGATGTCCCAGGCAAATTGGGTGGCTCGAAGTAAGGTTTGGGGTTGTAGGAATAGTTGATGAGACCAAATTTAAACTCCAGCTTTAAGATTAATATTTGATAGTGCCAATGAAAAAAAAAAGAAGAAATAATTATGAATGTAAGAATCCCAAAAATTCGCACTAAAAAGCGTGAAAAGTATTAAATATTATGGAAAAGCTTTTTCCCTTGTAAAAACGTTTTGATTTAAAAATTGATGAGTTAGAATGGAACGAATTTTCGGATTCAAAGAAATCTTGTCTATACGGTTTGGATTTGGGGACAGATCATGAAATTAGTGGGTAAAAGATTTTTTCTATTGTAATTAAATAGGGGAAAGCACTTCACTTTTGGGGCATACTAAAAGTGGGAGGTGGGACCAAACGAAATCTGAAGGATCGGAGGGAAAAAGTTCTACTGTTTCACTCGATCTTTCTCCCGTTTCCAACCAATTTTTTGGTGGGGTCTGCGTCACAAAAGATGCGCATTCACCTTCCTCTACTGGACCTATAATCGGGCCTTTGTGGACATTCACATATCTCTTCAACATTCCGATACCCGACAGATTTTATGCCAGTCAAATCCTGCTCAATTTTCTATTCCTTCACCCGCGCATTCAGTTTCTTATGTCTAGTTCATTCTTTTGTATCGCATATTTTTCCTCTTCTTGTCTCGCTAATTTCCCAATCTATACAATATGTATACAGTGGACTCTCTCTGTAACAACTCTCTTTATAACAACTTTTTCTCTATAACAACTTTATTTTTCCGCTCTTCGTATATATTGTGTATACATAATAAATATTCCATGTAACAACTTTCCTTATAACAACCATTTTTGCCCTTCCCTTCGGGGTTGTTATAGCGAGAGTCCACTGTACAGTTGACTCTCGCTGTAACAGCACCCTATAAAGCATCAAATTTCGCGTGTTATAGCGAAAAACTGTTATAGAGGACATACATTTGTATGTTACCAAATGGAGAAAGTATTTGAGGGGAGCATTTTTTGCTGCTGTTATAACGAGAATACTGTTATACAGGGGACTGTTATAGAGAGAGTCGACTGTATATGATATCTGCGTGCGATGTGGCAATGATGGTTAGTATAAGTAAGATATAAGAATGAATAAGAATGAATATAACGCTACCATATTGCTATCGTTAGCTTCGAAAAATTGTCACTGAGCAATTCCGAATCACATTTCATGAACTGATTTGTTTACGTGGAACTTGCAGTGTACTGAATTGTGCTTGCGTGAATGCCGACCGTAGGTGGCATGGTTAATCTGTAGTATAGTCGTTTATGAATATCTGCATCTAGACTTTTCATGTACCATACAGATGCATGAGGTGTATCTGATATGGGAATTATCCGCATGCAAAATATAATTAAAAATAAGTACAAGTACATATGTATGTCAAAACATTTTATTTCAACCAACGACGCACCGCTGTTTAGCTCTTTATTCAAATGCATATTTTTCAACCATGACATGACCTCGATCGCCACATTTATTACGTATTCATTTTTTTTATTATCATTTATGTCTCCTTTTCATTTTGTTCTCATCATTCTACAATGACATTTTTACTCCTACATTGGTACACAGTACACATTTTATTTACGCTCGTCTGCTCCATTCATTTTGCGGCCACATTTTTGTCTCGCACATTCTCTTTTGCCTGGCAAAGACTATACATACGTGGTCGACATAATCCGAAATTTGTAATTTGTTGAATCGATCGATTTTCTGATGTATTCATATGTGAATTCAATTAATATGCATATGTATTAGCTGATTTACTTGTCGTAGATGGTTTCATCACTATTTTTTTTCTCACAAATTCTCATACATTTATCATTACTACATACAATGCACTAGGATATTTATATTTACCTTTTTTTTTTATTTCCCTTCTTTTTAGTATTTTGATCCTTCTAAAATCCTTTTTTTCCATACTTTTTTTAAAATTTTAAATGGCTCTCTAAAATATTTCTAATGTAAAAGTCCTTTCGTAATTATTTCCCTTCTTTCCATGTCCATCACCTCCAGCGTGATTTTTGTCCCTTTTTTTTTGTTTCAGCCTCATTCTTTTTTTTTCTCACCCAAAATACCCTTTTCATCCCTTGTGCCTCTGCTTTTTCCCTATACAATTATAAATCCATGCGTTTAGTCTCTGGCGCTCTCCAAGAAAGGTTATTTGGTAATGATTTTTCCTATATAAATTATAAAATGTTTGACTTGTTTTCTATCAACACTATTGAAGCTATCCAGCCAAAGTTTTTTTTTGGAAAAAAGACTATTTTTGTTTGAAAACTATCACAATTTCCCATGCTGGGACATTTCCTCATAAGAAAGCTAAAGTGCCATTTTTAAACGCTAAGCTGACAATGGCTGAGATATTTTATTAAATTCACGTTGAAGGAATTTCTTGGGTTTAATTTCCCTTACAGACCAAATAGATAAAGTGTGCATTGGAGAGACAAATTTTTCATTACCGCCATGACGAATAGTGATTTCATTTATTTAAGATTTATTTTTGATTATTCTTGTAACTTTAATTGAAAATTGGGAAGGAGAGGTCAAATTTTTCCCGCGTGTGCTGAATTTATTTTGTTGGAGAAAATCCGAGTGCAGATCAATTCTAATTAATTTACGTTTTTGCTTTAGAATTATTTAAGAGAGCATATATTTTTTACCCTATATATAATATCCTTTTGATAAACTATAGTTTTCTTATGGTCTATACAAACATTTTTTTAAAGATAATTTTTTTAATATAATATAGTCGCCCTTGTGTGGAAGCACATGCTTATTGTCAGGAATAACTTTTTTTTTCGTCAAAAACTTCTTTTATACTATCAAATGTGATAAAAGGCTAAATTGTAAAGTTTTTTTTCGTTATTTTCATTCATAAGTCCAAACCTTCTCTTTATCTTCTAGCGTACTTTCCTGTGCGAGGAATCTTCAAAACACTTCTGAAACTACCAAAATATCTAAAAATCTATAAAACTTCACCCGGGAAATTATTTTTAAATTACTTCCTACAAAAAAAAAACAAACTTCTAAAAATCTAATTCCTACAAAGGAATAACAGGAGGAAGTTTGAAAATCAACTACATTTTGTTCCGACATGCTCCAACGTTATCAAAAAATATTGCCATTCAAAATTGGGAAAAACCTATGTAGAAACTATAGAAAGGTTTAAATTACAAATTAAATGAGAACATGCAATAATAATTTACAACTACAAACGTTTTTTTTTTGTTTTTAAAAATAATAACTTTAATCTACTATCATACTGAATACAAGGGGTGTGGCTGAAAAAAAACACCATTTTAAAATTCTTTTTTCTCTATACAATGAAATAAGGACTAGTACATTTTTACCCTACATTTTTTAGCTATAATTACGTATATATATTTTTAATTTTTTTTTCAAGGGCATTTCATCTGAGAGGTACATTTTTTTTCACAATATGTTCCATCCCATATACGTTCTTTATTTTATATTTTAATATATTCATTTCAACTATGATGACTATAGACTATATAGAATATAAATGACTATTTTATACACATTCCATAGGATTTTTCACCTCTTAACAGACTAGACTCTAGAAAATTAAAATCGAGTTCAAGTAACGTATCTTATAGATGCTAAAACATGCAATTAAATTTCAAGCGCTTTTGTTTTGTATAGGCGATTATACAATTATTTTTACAAAACATTGGAACTATGGACATTATTTTTTTCTTTGCAAGAAAGGAAATTTTGCATAAACGAACCTTGATAAATGCCATTTTTCGGGGGCCATTGTACAACAATGAAAATTATAGATGTAAAAAATTATGTTTCTCTATAATCTAATAACAAAAACAAAATTTCCTATGAACTTTGTTTTTTTTTCTTCTAAATTACATTCGTAGCCACAATCGTTGCAAATTGTCCCTTAATTCAGTACGTTCTCATGGTAAGAGGTTGGATTTTTCTTAGATTAATATTACAATGCGATTATTACATTTTTTTTTGTTTCTTTTTCTTTTTTTTTATTATCCTCCCATTTTTTATTTATCCTTTCTGAGATTGAAGAGCTTGGACGACCCCGCCGACGCAGGGGAGGGTAGAATAGCCCATGAGGAACTCATCCACCTCCCTTGCCGCCTGTCGACCTTCCGAGATAGCCCAAACGACCAGGGATTGACCCCGACGGCAATCCCCGGCGGCATACACCCGCGGCACGGACGTCGCATAGCGACTCTTGCTCGTTGAGATATTGCTCCGGGCATCCTGCTCAATCTCCAATTCTTGGATGATTACCTTCTCCGGCCCGAGGAAGCCCATGGCCAGGAGGACCATATCGCATTTGTAGATCTACGAACATCGAAACAAAATTTTAATATGCCTTATTTAAGTTTGTATACAAAATTTGATGGTCTAAAAGCTATAAACATTGAAAAGGGAAAATTTATTTTTGGTATATTTAAAAATTGTAATAACGTACGTGTTCCGATCCAGCAACTTCCTCCATCTTCCACCGTCCAGTCTCATCCTTTTTCCAGTCCACCTGGACCGTCCGGATTCCCGCCACGTGACCGTTGCCATCGTCAATGAATTCCTAAATTACGCGACATTTTTTATGTTGGAATTAATACTGTTTAGATATTAATACATATTATTTATTATTACTTTCGGGAGTGTTTTTTTGCAAACAAATTTTCTTTCTTTATATACATTTGTTCTGAACCAAAAATTTGCCTTATTACTTGCAAATTTATTTGGTGCTTAAATCTCAACACAGACATTTGTTTGGGCATAGACAATTGTTTGTCTGCACAAATTTGTTTCTTTAAGCAAAATTTTCCTTATTCTGCGAAAAATTCGTTTTTTTTGCATAAACATTTCGATAACAAATTTTGCATACAAATTTGCCTTCTGATACAAATATATTTTTGCACAAAATTTTGCTTTCTAATACGAATTTATTTCTGCCTAAATTTATTATGTGCATACATTTTTATTTCGCATACGCAATATTTCGTTTCAGCATAAATCTACTTTGTGCAACACATTTTTTAAGCACACAAATTTGCTTTCTGTTAGAAATTTATTTTGACTTAATTTTGTTTGTGCAAAAAAATTTGCTTTCTGATACAAATTTGCTTGGGCCAACGTACTCGTTATTGTTCACGCGTTTGTTTTTGTATCCAAATCTATACTTTGTATAAAGTTTGGTTTAAATACAACTTTAGGTTTGGTCCATTTGATTTTGCACACAAATTTGTTTTGTATATAAAATCGTATCAAACCCAATTTTGCATGCAAATTCTGTCATCAAATACAAATTTGTTTCGACGTATAAATTGCCTGTAGCTACTCACATGAATTATTTTTTCAACCTAAAATATACCTTCAAAAAGCACCTATGCACAAGTATTTATAGAGAAAATAGAAATTCGTGATGAAATGTATTACCTTGGACATGGTACTGAATTTCCTCGGATCCTGCCCATGCCTCAACTTGACCTCCTCATGCCCATAGTCAACCTTGAAGGTACGGGGCCACTGTGGCCAAGGATTGTCCCTTGCCCTGTTCGGAGGAGGCTCCGAGAGGATTTCGAAGGTCACAATGGAATTTGCCCCCTGGCGAAGGGAAGTCCCAATGCAATCACAGCCCGTATCTCCCCCTCCGATAACAATCACGTCCTTCCCCTCCGCCGAGAGTGGGACATGATTAATGGAATTCCCCATCTGTTTCTTCTGCCACGTCTCCAGGAAATTCATGGCGAAATGAATGCCCTCCAAATGACGTCCAGGAATTGGAAGATCTCTCGGCCACGTGGCTCCCAGGCAAAGTACGAGCGCATCATATTCGTCGTATAATTCCTACAAAATCATTTTTATTTTAAAATATTTTTTTAATATTTGTAATAACGAAAATTTTTCATGGGAAGCGTTTTATTTCCCAAATTTTTGTAAATAAAAACCTTAGCGGAAATATCCGTTCCAACATGGCAATTGAGCCGGAAATCAATCCCTTCTTGCTGGAGCAATTTTACCCTCCGTTGAACCACTTCTTTGCTCAGCTTCATGGTGGGGATTCCATATTGGAGCAAGCCCCCAGCGCGATCATTCCTCTCAAAAACGGTGGCCAAATGTCCGGCTTTATTCAATTGATGAGCCGCCGCCAGTCCAGAAGGTCCAGCGCCAACGACAGCCACTTTTTTCCCCGTCCGGAATTCCGGGATCTCCGGCTCCATCCAGCCATTGTCGAAGGCATTGTCAATGATGGAGCACTCAATATTCTTGATGGTCACGGCCGGCTCATTAATGCCCAGGACGCAGGCGCCCTCGCACGGGGCGGGGCAGACGCGACCGGTGAATTCCGGGAAATTATTCGTCTGCAACAATTGAGATAGGGCCTCCTTCCAATTGTTTTGGTAGATGAGGTCATTCCACTTGGGAATGATGTTGCCCAAAGGACAGCCATGGGAGGATTGACAGAAGGGGACGCCACAGTCCATGCAGCGGGCGGCCTGAGTTCGGAGTGTCTTTTTGACGCCCACCCAATTGTAGATTTCATCCCAGTCATTTGCCCTTTTGTCGACGGGGCGGTAGACGCCCTTTTCCCGGGGATATTTGATGAAGCCTCGGACCTTGTCGGGGATCGTTTCTTCGATGTCTTTCACGGCCGCGTCCACGACCTGGGTGGGGGATGGGACCTTGACGGGCTCTTCTGGAATGTTCTGGGACTCTGCTAGTGCCTTCTCTTCTGCCATTTGCTTCAGAGCCCGCTGGTACTCGTGGGGGAAGACCTTGACGAAGTGACGGGCTTGTGAGGGCCAATCACTGAGGAGATTCGCGGCGATGTTGGAGCCGGTTTTTTCCTTGAATTCTTGCAGGAGAATTCCGACTAGTTCCAAGTCCTCGTCTTGCTCCACGGGTAAGAGGTCAACCATCTCTTGGTTGCATTTGCTATATACAAATTAAAATTAAAAGATAAAGTACAATTTACTAAAATGAGAAAGTTACCATTTTAATTTTTAAATGAACAATAGTAATTACAGGTATAAGTTAAAATATCCCGCTATTTATTACATTTACACAATAATTATTTATAATTAATTAAAATTAAAAAAAAAATTCATAACAAAAAATAGTAAAAATAATTAGGCAAAAGTAATTAAATTTAATAAAAAATTAAGCAACTTCCATACGAATTCAATTTTAAAACAGAAAATGTGGAAATACATAATCCGTAGTAATTACGAAACTGAGGAAAATAATCTAATAAATCATTTTAATAAGAATTAAAATTTAAAAAACGGGATGAAGAAAAAATTTTAAGAATTAAAATAAGCTAATCATATTATTCAAGAATTATAATTAACATACTCTAATGCAATTATTTAAGAATTAATAATTAAAATAAACTAATCAAATTCTTTTAAATAAAACCAAAAAACATGGTGAGTATTCTCCGTGGCATAAAAATGTAAAACAAAAATATGCAAATATATAATATCTATTAATTAAGAAACTGCTGGGGTTATTAAAGAACTAAAACTGAAAAAGCTGGAATAAATTGTTGAACGATGAAAATTAAAAAAATCAAATTCTTTAAGAATAAAAATCTAAAACAAATTAATCCAATCCTGTAAGAATTAAAATGAAAAATTCTAAGCAAATTCGACAAGAATTAGATATAAATAATAAAAAAATAATTTAAGAATTAGAACTTTAAAAAAAGAAATTCCTAACGAAATAAACTTTTAAAAAATAAGCAAAATCTTACAGAATTAAAATTTAAATTCATTCAAAACGAATTCTTAAAAAATTAAAAATTAAATTCATTCCAACAAATTCTTAACGAATTAAAATTTTAAATTCATTCAAACAAATTCTTAAAGCATTACGATTTAAATTCATTCAAACAAATTCTTAAAGCATTAAGATTTAAATTCATTCAAAAACATTCTTCCGCAATGAAAATACATAAAATGGTTGTATAAAAAACATTCAGATTCGATGGTTCTTACTTGGGCATTCTCTTATCCGGATCATAAATGAAGGCAATCCCGCCGGACATCCCGGCGGCAAAATTCCTGCCGGTAGCTCCTAGAATGACGCACAAGCCCCCGGTCATGTATTCACAGCCATGATCACCAACACCTTCAACGACAGCCACGGCCCCGGAATTCCTAACGCAGAACCTCTCGGCGGCAATGCCCCGGAAGAAGGCCTTCCCAGAAGTGGCTCCGTAGAGACAGACGTTCCCCGCAATGACATTGTCCTCACTCATCCAATCCGGAGCCACGGATTTGGGCGGGTAAATCACGACCTCTCCACCAGAGAGGCCTTTGCCCACGTAGTCGTTCGCATCGCCCTCCAGAGTCACGTGAACACCGTGAACGAGGAAGGCGCAGAAGCTTTGACCGGCCGACCCCGACAGCTTGATGTTAATGCTGTTTTCAGGGAGCCCTTCGTCGCCGAATTCCCTGGAAATAATTCAAAAGCAATTTCATTTATTATTTTGCAATTTATAGATACATTTGTGTTTCCAGTTCCATTAAAAATGTGCCTTTGGGGAATTTTGCGTGTCTAATTTAAGAAAAAATTATCCACGGAAGTTAAGGAAATATGTAATTTAATGATAAATTTGTCTTTGTAATTTAATAAAAAAAATTGTAGTTGTAATTCAATGAGAAAGTCTTTGTAATTTACTAAACAAATTAGTTGTCATTTAATGATAAATTTGTCTTTGTAATTTAATAAAAAATTTGTAATTGTAATTCAATGAGAAATTTGTTTTTGTAATTTAATAAAAAATTTGTAAT
>JAQGBT010004856.1:0-15589 GCA_034698585.1 Disparrhopalites patrizii
TAATATCAATTTAAAGTAAAGTACATCATCGTTTCTTGCAGTTTGCATAACTACACTTAAGATTACTCCACGCCTCATCAATTAGTATGTTGTCCGCCAAATTAAGAAATTCCTATATGTATTATTCTAATAAGGATATGATCATATGATTATTCTTATTTTATTTGTACTTAGGACTTCCACTCCAACAAATGGTAAATTCATCAGTACTCTGATGAAGTACTGTTTTAAGCGTACGGCCCCTGATATTGATATCTGATGAGATGCAAAATATTAGATATTTGATATTTTGGATGAGATGAGAAATTCATCCCGCCCGGTACTGATATTTTAACATTTTGGTTAAAAGAGTATCACAGGAAAAAGGAAGGAATCTCACCGTTAATTTTGTAGCAGATTTTGACACCGGGGAGCACAACACAAGCTAATTAAAAATTTAACATTTGTGCAATTTTTGATTAGCTTGTATTGTGCTCCCCGGTGTCAAAATCTGCTACTAAATTAACGGTGAGATTCCTTCCTTTTTCCTGTGATTCATATTTACATACCTCACCTGCGTAAAAAACCAATATTATCCTGGTTAAAAGAGTAAATCGACAAAAAGTAAAGAAAACCTTGCGAGAATTTGGCGGGTTCTGTTTGAATTCGTGAAATTGACTCGAGTTTGCGTTACTAATAACTAAATTAGGTTGAACAAGCTTATATATAAAGGCTATTTAATCACGAATATTTTTATTTTGGTACTGTTAAAGCATAATAGTAACTTAGTTGGTTTTGATCTGACCCAACGCTACGGTTTTAGGGTTGTATTTGTGAACTCGCAAGGCCCAGGGAAACCCAGAAAAGTTTCACGGAAACGGAAAGTGATCATGTCAGACGCGAAAACAGGGAAATTGCTAGACATGCTTTTAAGGGAAATTGCTAAACATGCAAATGTTCAGGGAAATTGCTAAAAAGGCAAATTTTCCGGACTTCAACGGACCCAGGGTATTGTTTTCTAGTTTTTTTGCTCAACAATTTTTGCAGTGTAGTTCTTCAACGAAAAATCCGGGAGTATTTTTACGAACACAGAGAAAAAAATTCTCCGAGCCAGGTAAATTAACAAATTTCAAAACCCGGCGTAATACTAGCGAAAAAATCCGCTATTCAGGGTTGCATTTAAGATAAAACGGACTTGGTTAGTTTCTATTCTTGATCGACGATATGTATGTACTTTTGAATAGATAGATTGTTTTTGCGATGAATAAATGCTTAAAATTATACTATTGTTTGTTTTCAAGGTGGACGAAGTTCCAGAAGAACAATGAGTAACACGCTAGTGGGATCAGATGAAGCGCTTTTAGCGAGTGCTCGAGCCTTCATACCTTCTTTGACAAATGCCATGCACAAAGGGCAAGCGGGACGAATCGGAGTAATTGGTGGGAGCGAAGAATACACGGGAGCACCTTACTTTGCAGCAATTTCAGCATTGAAAGTTGGGGCGGACTTGGCTCATGTTTTTTGTGTCCGACCAGCAGCGGCAGTTATCAAATCATACAGTCCGGAGTTAATCGTCCATCCATTACTAGATGTTGAGAATGCAGTTGATGCTATCATGGAATGGGCACCCAGAATGCACGCCTTTGTCATAGGACCTGGTTTAGGCCGTGACCCGAAAATTTTGGAAGTTGTTGCACAACTTATTGAAAAGTTAAAGGAGACTGAAAAACCTCTAGTCATTGATGCGGATGGGTTGTATATTATTACCGAGAAACCCCTCCTCATACAGAATTATTCCAGAGTAATTCTCACTCCGAATTCTGTAGAATTTTCTCGACTCTGCACATCGGTCCTTGGTGGGGAATTTAAGCCAGCTCCTAGTGCATCTGCGGAGAAGGTACGGGAGCTTTCAACTGCCATGGGTTATGTTACCATCCTTCACAAAGGTGCTACAGACGTAGCCTCGAATGGTCGACTAACTGTGTGTTGTGCCGGGGGCGGATCAAATCGTCGGTGTGGAGGTCAAGGTGATTTACTAGCTGGTGCTCTAGCTGTACTCTTTCAATGGGCCCTGGCGTATGGGGATCGCGGAGGAGCACCGGCTCCGCCAGATCTGCTGGCGGCGTATGGAGCGTGTCGTTTAACTCGGGAATGTGCAAGGCTCGCCTTTTCTCAGAACGGACGTTCCACAACGACAACGGACTTGGTTCGTCTTATTCACCAAGCGTTCTCTTATCTTTTTGGTCCTTGACCGAAGTATAACTCGCGGTCGCAAAAACGTGTGTCATTGACGTAATCACCTGCGACGCGAGTTTCTCCCTAACACTAAGTATATAGGAATGTGATTCCGGGAGTCCATTGTGTGCCAACTGATTGCATTATGTGTCAAAGTTGACGTGCCAGTCTTCTAAGATGGTCCCTTTCACGATATCATCTACCAAAAAAAATTCTTTCATGTTCTGAATGTGTCAACCTGAAGATAGCACCACGCTTTACTGTGCTTGCTGGGAAGCATTTTAGTTAGCTATAGAACTACTTCAGTAAGCCATTGTTTCTGTAATAGAACTATAGAAATACATGCATTAAGTCTTACTAAGTTTGTGAGATGATTATTTCGCTTTAAAGGCTTGACTTAGACCCCAGAAGCATCATACTTTGACACAGTATAATTTATGAGATTTTTAAAGTACGAAATATTACATTTATTACGAAATAATGTGTACCATATTTGTATTTTGTTTATATCACTTACTATTTAAGGTATACTTCTGAAGCTTTGTAAAACTATTATCGTGCAATAGTTGTAATTAATCACTAGTGAAATACAAATACTCGAAATTGATTAGCTATAACTCGATTATTTAAATTACTGAGTTCTCATGTCGAACTTATTCCAAAATTACAAATGGTTCTTGCTTTGAACTAAACGTTTCAATTAAAATGTTAAAGCAATTGTTTTCAACATTTTGCTTCTTGCGAGTTTTCAACTATGTTGCAAACTAAACTTGTTTGGCCAAAAGTACCTTTTGTCGTTTTGTGTAAGCAGAAAAAAGACTAGAATTGCTGATAGCAGTGTTGCAATGGCAGCAATACTTTTCAATTGTAAGTACTTCAACTCGCTTTTTTCAGCCAAGTTTGATTTTTGTCCAAATGTCGTCTTATAATAGCAATTTTAAGTAGAATTTCAAATTGGAAATCACAAAATAATAACTGAAAAAGTGTGCCGAGAGAATCATGAGAGGCTAAGGGGTAACCGGTAAAATTCAGTCCTTTTTGTCTTTCGTGACATGTGAAATTTGCATCTTTAACAAGAATTTACTAACCCATATATACATTTGTACGAACACAGTATCTTACATATAATGTGGTTTGGTATATGACAAAAAATCCCGATTTTCCAATTGTACTTGTGTATTTGAGAAACATTGTTACTCACTAACTCACTTGCATATACTCTAGTCTAGAGGCAAATAAACTTAATAATAAAAAATTAAAATAATTTTGTCTCCATTTTATTTTTCAAAAATGCAATATAAAAAAGAGTATGTTTTGATGGTATTCTATTATACCATTCAAATACAGATTAACACTTTGCATCAAATAAATAAAAAGTATATATAGGATCATGGGACACATTTGTTTCACTTTCACTGATCAGTGAAAATCGTTGACATTCCCCAGACCACACGAGCATTTTCCGTTTGGGGAAAGTCCTCAACTCGTCAGAGCTTATCCGCTGTTTTTGTAAAAAAAAAAAAAAAAAACAACGGAACGAAAAAATTCAAAGAGTGTCTCCCATCCTCTCTGAAGTCTGGAGCTGGAGCTCTTTGCTGGAGTCCAGGAAACTTTTGCTTGTCTTTAATTCTTGCTGTTTGCTGCCATGGACAAAAATGTGGGAATTGAGTTGAAATCTTCCCAGTTTCCGAACGTCTCACGTCATCGACGTCATGTGTGAAGCTGTCACGTTTTTTGAGAATCAAAACGTATGCTTTTGGCGCTTGCGCTCTCCCTGAAAGAGAGATCATGCCTTTTTTCATATAATGGATTTTTTTTATGAATGAATCTCAGAATATTTTTGAAATGCGCCGTGGAGTTCTGGTTGGACGTTGGACTGATTGGACACTGCACATATAATACATGCGCTTTACCATATACATATTACACACATAGAGAGCTAGGCGAGGCGGGCCACCTTGATTTTGTACACACGTTCGTATTTTCATTCTGCTTCTGCTGCATGTTAACGCGTGCTAAAAAGCTTGTGGTGTGGGATAAAGTGTGTGCAAAAACGTGGGACATCAGACGGTTTGTTAACATTCGTTTATTGAAAAGAAGTGACGCCTTTTTGGAAAACGTAAGTATATTCTGACTTCTTTCAGACGTTCGGACTAATTTTTAAAACGAAAACGTTCGACGTTTGGTCCGGATATTTAAAGGACTTGTCAACGCAAGAGAAATTTGTGGTCTTGTTGTGGAAACACGGTTGGTTGTTATAGTCATTACAAGGGGTTGAAAATATTTTAATTCTTTTGCTATTTTGAAAGAAGTATTAACAACAAATTTTTTGAGTTCAACTGGTCCGCATTTAGCAACCTTTTTTTTTTTTAACTGGTCCACACAGTACAACCACATTTGCGTTGTTACCTGTCCTTTGACCGAGGGTGAAAGGAAGTACAAATTATCGTATTAGAATACATTTTCTCCTTGTATAAATCTAAAGACTAACGAGAAGAATCGTATCAACCAACATCATGGCAGTTCGGACGCAATTTGAAAGCAACAATGAAGTCGGGGTGTTTTCCAAACTTACAAATTCTTATTGTCTCGTCGCGATTGGAGGATCGGAAACTTTTTACAGTGTTTTTGAATCGGAATTGGCTGAAACTATACCCGTTGTACATGCTTCTATTGCTGGATGTCGGATTGTGGGTCGCCTTACAGTTGGTAGGAATCTTTTTTTTTTTTTGCTTTCTGATTTCGCTGGATGGAATGAGAGGAACAAATGAGATGAAAATCAATGAGTGATGAAGTGTTTACTTTGTTGGATAAGGTGGTTTTGAAAGTAATTTATTATCATTTCGTTTCATTGTAGGTAATCGAAACGGTTTGATTGTTCCCACATCTACCACTGACCAGGAATTGCAGCATTTAAGAAATTCACTACCAGATTCTGTTAAAGTTCAGCGTGTGGATGAGCGATTGTCAGCTTTAGGAAATGTCATTGCTTGTAATGACTACGTTGCCTTAGTTCATCCCGATCTTGATAGAGTAAATGAATACACAGACCAAAAAGATTATCGTTGCATAGTGTTTGGACAGATAAAAAATCGGGTTTTGGTTTGAATTAAGGAAACTGAAGAAATTTTACAGGACACTTTAGGGGTTGAAGTGTTTCGACAATCGGTAGCTGGTCAAGCTTTGGTAGGTTCTTATTCACTTTTTACTAACCAGGGAGGTATTGTACATCCAAAAACGCCTACAAGTGAGCAAGATGAACTGTCGTCATTACTTCAAGTACCTTTGGTGGTAAGTATCTTACTTCATTGAAGTTTGTCGTTGAATGTACAAAATAGTATGATTATGAATGAAAAACATGGCGTGTTTGTTGAACAACAGGCTGGTAGTATCAATAGAGGAAGTGAGCTAGTAGGAGCTGGTATGGTTGCCAATGATTGGTCCATCTTCTGTGGTATGGATACAACTGCCACTGAATTATCCTTGTTGGAGGCGGTTTTCAGATTAAATGCCGGTGCTCCTTTACCACAACAGACAACAGATATGAGATCGGCCTTAATTGAAAGTATGAGCTAATATTGTTGCCAGTTCCGCCTAAAATGAAAGGCAATTTATCCTTACAAAAATTACGTATGACATACCATATTCAAAATAACTTGTTTTCCTTGTGTATGTGTATCGGGATACATTGTAACGTAATTGTGTTTTCATTTGTGCAAACACATGTTTTTGTGTGTGTTCGGTTGTTTAGTATACTACTCTTGTTTCTAATGGAACATCCAGGTACTATTGGTATTTCCTCATTTTTTCTTTACACGTGTACTATTAAGGGTAAATTGTTCATTTCGTGTCTTACATTTTCGTGAAAGTGGTTTGTATGTGAATTTTTCCAAAGTACTAACGCGTTTGGTACACAGCGTCGTATGAATTAAAAACTCTCAAAATCCTGGAAGTATGTCTTACCAAAGTTTCCTTCATGTGACTTTAGGCAATTTTAGTTACTTTCATTAAACTCTCCTCTGGTCTTAGCGCTAGCATTTTTGCATGGAACGTTTTCGCGAGCTGCAAACTCGTTGATCTCGTTAATCGTCCGTGTTTGTTCTTTTTTTGGTGGTAATGACGACTTTAATGATCATGTAAGGAATAAACTAAAAAGTTCTAAAGGTTTTCACTGGAAACCATAAAATTAAATACTGTATTGTCTCAATCCTGCCATTGAGGAAGCTTTATTTTATCTTCTCGACAATCCATAATAAAAAAGGGAATGCGATATTTTTTTCTCACACATTTACCATACTTCATTATCGCTTACACCATAAAGTCTTCATAGCGAAATGCGTTGAAAATTGCAACAATGAAGTGACCTTCACAGGCATGTCTTTACATGGAGGCAGTTTTGTACAATTTATTGACAATTTAACAGCATTTTTGAGCTCTATGCTATTTTTAAGTTGAATGACTAGTTCGCGTTTGCAGAAGGCGTACAAGATTTGCTGCACCTAGTCATAAAACTTCATTGCAAAACTACAAACCTGACTTTTCATTCCTTTTCCTGCGTTGCATGTATGTTTTAGTAATTTTAAATAAAGTTTGACTGCGTATATAATGCTTAGTTTGCAAATATCTTTAACAAGGTAGTTTTTTTTAACTGCGTTAAGGAATAAGTGATAATATTATTTTTAATTTAATAAGTAACAGTATAATTATGGGTAAACAACGAATAACGAGTAGAAGCACCTTTCGGCAATCTAAATTTAAACATTCTGGTTAACATCCACATTCTTTCGGTTCATTCCATTTTTCAACTTGAGCTCTGCACAGGACCGTGTTTTGTAAATACCACTACTTGCTGGGATAGTATTGTTAATATTTTTCTTTCGCTTAATGAAGAACCAACTAAAGAATAATTTCTTGCTCTTTTTGGCAACACTGCGCCCACTCACAGGGTCACTCACAGTTCCCGACACGACATTTTTCATGGCATATGCTGCGTTCGTACACGAATGTTTTTCGATCGTATCCACATTGCCCACACAGCCCGTAGATATGGAAGGGGGTAACTTTCGCAGAGAAAGGTTAGATAACTGAGGACTTAAATCACTACCGGGTTCAAAAAATGATAAGCTAGAAGTAATACTTCTACTCTCGTGTGAGTAAAATCTGTTATATGTATCTTGGCCGTTATTATTGCATTGATTGCCTTCAGCGTCTTTGGCAGAGGTTGCGTCGCTCTGTGAATCTCCACCGCCTTGGGCTCCAGGAGGATTGTTATAAGAATGACCTCCGCCACCTGAACCATTGGAAGAATTCTGCTCCATGGAAACAACTGAGTGCGATGCGCCCCCAGAGAACCCACCAGCACATCCTCCTGATTGTTCATCACTCGATTCATCATCACGAAACCTACGCGTTATTTCTTCTCCACTGTTATGTCCCCTTGTACCCTTATTTTTATGCCTGTGAGGAGGAAGATTCCTTTTTTTCTTCTCAGAGTCTTCGTCTTCCGATGATGAGCAACTTGCTGATCTTTGAGGAACCATAACACGACGGTGGTTGTAATGAGTTCGGCGAATTACGTTTCCAACCGCTTGCGGGAGAGGACCAGCACTGTCTTCCACTGTATGAACAGAATTATAAATGTCACACAGATACGGAATAAATGTTCATGCACACACTACACGTTTATGAATAATTTACCTTCTCCACAGTGACCGATAATGTCTTCCTCTAATATTGGAAGACTTTTATCGAGCTCAGATAGAGCTGACGAACTGAGTACGGTATGCATGCGAGTCTTCTTTGAGCTCTGCGATCCGGAAGCAGAGCCACCTTTAATCTCTAAATCAAGTGGTGCCAAGGAGTCGTCTTCACCACTTGCAAGATCCTCGGTATCTATATATACAACGGTAATACAAGGTTGACTTTTATTACAAAACTGCAAGGATATATATGTACGCTTTTATTTCACGTTTATATTACGTGATAGGTGGAGTAATGATTTAGGAGTACAAATATGATTCTGTTTCTACTTTCTAGTAATACTAGACCATTTTGTTCGCTATTTCGACTCATTTGCTCATCTCTACATCAGTCTATAGTGATATTCTGTAGATATGATTACGTATGTACTATTTCACCGTTACATACAAGTGGATTCATTTCTACTACAATTCTAATAATAACTGAATGTGAATACTGACGAATATAGTGTGTACGTAGAAAAATTCTTAAGATTCTTTACATCTTTGTGTAGATAAGCTCATTCATAAGGTACATGGTATTGATCAACAATAATATACATGTATTAAACAGCACGAACAAATTCTCTGGTAAGGCATTTGTTTTACGAACAGTGACTCTTCCCACCTGAACTCTTCCGTCGATCATGTAGAGATTCCAGTGAAGCTGTCAAAGCGGAGCTGGTACCAGGTTTATTATCATCCCCTCCTTCGTTATTGCCCCTTTCACGTAGCAGCTTTTCAGCGAGTAAGTAGAACGTTGAAGTAACATGATTGTAGGCATTCCGTTGAAGAGCCCTGAAATCATAGTTTTGAAAAACGTTTACATTTGTTGTTATTATTTGTTATGAAGCACTGTAAGATTTACGGGTAATGAGCATCAATAAAAATACAACGCTTACTCTAATATCTGTTCTCTGGTGTTTATCTCTCCAACAACCATTTGTTGGATTATGGAATTTCTTTCTTCGGGAGTAAGTCGGTGCGCAGAAATCAGCGGGGTTTGGATCAACTGAATTGGAGGATGACCACCCTGCAATTTTCATGAATCTCATCAATTAATTCCATATTAAATGTTAAAAAGTGATTAAATTCAGACAGAAACTAAAACAACAATCTAACAAATCAGCATAAAAATTTCAATATTTCTAGCATTTATACTTTATGAATACACGATTGAGCTATGGTACCTGAAGAACCCATGGGTCTTTCTCAATATCTTCAAGGGTAGCTCGTTTTTCAGGATATCTTACAAGCATTCTACTGATCAGATCTCGGCATAAAGATGAAACGTGTGAGGGGATTGTATACTTGACATCCATAATCATGGTAAGAGTCTCAGAATCATTCGCTTCCTGAAATGGTGCTCTCCCACAAACTAGCATATACAGAATTACTCCCAAAGACCAAATGTCTGAAACAATTACAACAAAATTTAAACAATTTAGCAAATTGCGAAAAATGGGAATGCTTAAAAAATATTTGACAGTATTACAGAGAACAAAACTCCGATTAAACATACCAACTGCAGGAGCATCGTAGGCATCGCCTAAAAGAATTTCGGGGGCTGAGTAGGCTAACGAACCACACGAAGTATCCAATTTTACACCGGGACAAAACCTAACACACAAGATTCCACGTCAAACTAGTCAGCAAGATATGACACTTAGCGGCTATTTTTTTACGACAGTGTTTATAACTATGTTTGCACGATGTTCTCTTGGTTTTAATACATTTCAAATAATAATTACCTGTTCGAAAACCCAAAATCTGTCAACTTAACCTGACCATCAACGGGGAAGAATACGACATTTTCAGGCTTTAAATCGCGATGACAAACATGCAGTCTATGGCAATAGGAAACAGCTGCCAGAATTTGAGCGAAATACTTCCTTGCAAGATCTTCACTGAGCCCTCCTAGTAAATAACATTAATTGTTAGACATCACAAACCGTATTTTCAGGTACTGAAAACAAGTGAACGTAATTTAAATACCTTGATGCTTTAAAATCAAGTCGTACAAGTCGCCTTGCCCCAATTCCAAAACTAAATACATTTTCGTCGTTGTGTCTATCACTTCATACAACCTCACGACGTTTGGATGTTGCACCAACTTCATACAAAGTACTTCCTTTAACAGACCTTTCTGCGAAATAGTGTCCAGTTTTGTTTTGTCGATTACTTTCACTGCTACCATTTCTCCTGTTAAATAAAAAAATTAACAGACAGTTTTATTACTGTGTTTTGTAGTGTTTGTATATTATATAAATAAATCATATGACAAATAGCAGCTGGCGACGTATTACCTGTGAAACAGTGTTTCGCCGCTTTCACAACCTAGATGCCCCGAATCGCAAAAAATACAGAACATTAATGTTAACACATATTTCACTAAATTACGCTATAATTTTTTATAGTTCAACTGTGTAACCCTTTACCGCAAAATGTCCTTTCCCCAGTGTAGGCCCATCCAGGTTATAAAGGCTATAAATAAAAAACAAAGTTGTTTTTCAAAAATTTGAAAAGATATACGTATATAGATGATACCACAAATGTAGAAATATTTCTCGGAATGCTTACCCTGCAATCTGACTGTTGCCAGTTACGACAGGCTTCCTTACAGCCGGTTGAAGCGTATTTTTCCTCATCTTGAAAAACGATTAACGCTCTGAAAAGTAAAGATTCCATTGAAGTGATTGAAGTACATGAATCCCAGAAAAATCAAACTAAACCCCAGAAAACATCTACCATGCTTTAGAGATTGTACGTATAATACTACACGCTACAAGCTTTTTTTCACATACACGAAACGGTAGGTTTGACTGAACTGCAAAAATATTAAATGAAATTTAATCAATTTAACAGGCGAAGAAATGTCTAAAAATATCTTCCCAACCTCCTATCGTATATCATGCCAGGTAATATACACCTCTATGACCACATACATATGAAATATGAACACATGAAGTATACGTATATCTAACAAGTACAAATCCCACGCGTTTAGACAGCATTAAAGAATTTCAAACTTTGGAAACGATATTACTTCATGCCTTCCCCAAGGTGAAAACAAAAACCCGTTGTTTTTCCCGATCAAGGTGTTTATAAAAAGCTAATCCAAAATAAATTTCACTATTTGCATTCTACATCACTATATACATTATACACACACACGTAAAAGCCAATACAATTATGTATGTAAGTCTTGAAAAGTTGCAAAACATCAGCGATTAAACGATCTGATGTCTTTGCCGCACCAAACTACCAAACCACGCATACCAAGCAATAATAGATAATAATGATATTAATAAAAGTAATAAGAAATAAATTACCTGAGCAGTGCTTAGTGCTTACGCAGGTTGTTTGTAAATTATTATTTTACCACACGAAGTTAACTTGAAAACTAGTTCTTCTATAAGTACACAAAACTATGTGAGCATTTATATCTCCGGTAAATTGCCTGATGTAACAGTCAATATACAAAAAAACAACAATGTCCAGGAACTTTTGCAGCACTTGGTAGATAAAACGGCGAATATTATTTCGAGGTGTATATTATATTTGATTTATATGTGTTCAGCAATTAGTGGCACTCGATTCCATACGAAAAGCCTCCCCATATTTCCTAATTTCTAAATCACTTTCAGCCTTTGCGGATAATGCAATCATTGTTATGTGCCAGTTAATCATTAATCAAGGATAATTTCTTTTCATTCATATTCATTCTCCCATCATTTCTTCACACACATGTCTGCGATAATGGCAATTCCAATAACCATTCTTTTAAACTTCTTTGGTTTGTGCCTCTTATAGGAATTGAGATGTGTATTTAAACTTACTGATCTTCCTTTTTTTTTTACCTTCTACACGTTTAATTCGTGTACTAAGTTAACTGGTAGTTAAGTCTTTTTATTATTTATTTATTTTTTGCATCCTGGCAACATTCACACGATGCGCAGTTTTATCTTACTCAATCTTCACAAATCCTGTCCTTTGATATACATAATAGTTAGACACTGGCACAAAAAGAGTTAAGTAACACATGTTATAATGAAGATTTACACATGAACCAACTTAAATAATATAATATACCATTAAATGCACTGAGCTCGGCTATCTCCAGAATATCACGAACCACCACCGTAGAAGATTGTACCAACCAACGGATTTTTTTAAGAAAAAAAAATTATTTACATTCTTCCAGTGGCTGAAAACTGTTTCTGTTCGGTATTTAATTGTATGTATATATAGATTATGTCTTGAACGCCGTTAATACATACGTATGTCTCCTTCGTAATCGTGTACAAGACGATCGACTTGTTGAAAGTAATCGTAATTATTTTGAGTGATGAGTATAGAAGATTATAGACAGAGAGGTAGCGCTGGATCTTCGTAGAAGTGTTGAAATGTTATTAAGCGTGAGTCAATGCTTTCGGAAATCACAGACTTTGGTAAAAAGTTCCCTTCAAATATTTTTAACGGCTCCTATAATTTTTTTTATGGCATTAGCGTTCAGTGTATAGCTGAAGGAATTGAAGTTATTTGAATATTTGATAAATACTTGTGTCTAAATATATATTATTTAGGTATATTATATTGCTTGCAGGAAACACAGGCTTTTACCTCTCCTTTAAACAAAACAAAAAATATATGTAATAATTAATTTTTTTTCTTTAAAAAAAAGGCGAACAAGAATTTTCACGATTGCACTGGCGGTTGTAAGAAGGATTTCCTCAAGTGATGCTGAGAAAATAGTATTAATTTAATTATTATTGCTTTCATATTACTCGCAGCATGGATCAAATCATCACCATAACCGACTTGAACGAACACGTTGCGGCTCACCCGACAGGAATTTTAAAATACTTTTCGTATATATAGATTGTTACTCCATTTTCTTCGATGAAACATCAAGTATTTCAATACTACTTTGGATCAGGTAAAAGCAGTACTGTATATATATAGTAATGTGATTCACAACAATGGATTTCTAATTCTTAGACTGTGAGAGATTACCTCTAGGGAGGTCAATTTTTGCTTTGTCTTTGGTTTAAATATATCTGCAAGAATCATGTTTTCGTCAAATTATTTCACTTAATAGTTCTCCTTCAAAACAGCAATACAGTTTTAGGTATGCAAAAGCGTTGTAAAGCCACTTTATTTTGTATTTTTTTTAAATATGTCCAGTAAAATAGAAAGTCTCACATTCTTGTCCGTAGCATAATGGTGCTTTTGGCTTTTGAGATTGATTCTTTGTGATTCTCCCCAGAAATGATGTTTTACAAAATGTCCTTCTGGCTGAGATCAGCTGAATAAAATGACAAAAAAAAGAAACAATACAAAGGTTAATTTAACAAACACACTTTCAAATTCGTATACATATAGTAGATTTGATAAATATTTAATTATTCCCTACAATCAAAATTCCTCCTTCCCACATAGCCTCTGAAGTTCAAAATATTACATTTCCCATCCCCAAAAGACTAATAATATCATTTCCAATGAGGATGAATATAAACGGTATATATAAAAAGAGGAAGAACAACCTATATATTGCAAAAAAAAAAACTATCCAATTTGATCATATTATATTTGTATATACGTGGGAACTGTGAACCTCCAAAAAATGTAACCTCATCACCGTGTACTAACGTATTTTATAGATATAATATTAGCACCTATAATATTAGTTACACGCACATAAAAAAAAGAATATAGAACCGCAAAAAAATCCGCAATGTTTGGGTGTTCACCGTCTCCCATAAAGTTTCATTTAATCCCCACCAAAATATAAAAATAAAAATAAAATGTCAGATGATAATATATATACCTATATAAGATATAAAAAAAATGGATAATTACCAGGGGGAAAATGATGATAAAATACAAGAGGAGGAGCTTTATTTTTGGAATCACAAAACACAATCCTTATTTTAATCCTTTTCTTTAAAGTCCTCTCTCGTCATCATCACCCTTTTCCTCTCTCTCTCTCTCTCTCCCTTGACCGTTTCTGATTAATGAATGTCAATACATGAGGTTTTGCCTCTTTTTTTCCACGAGCACAAATTTTTTTCACATTCTACTCTTTTCATTCCCTGTCGTATGTATTACACACTTTTCTCTATAGAGAAGAAAAAGATGAAATTATCTCAGAAACCTCTCCCTTTACTTCTCTCTCATCTCTCTCTCTCTCTTGTACAATATTTTATATATAGAAATTTGTTATGTAAAATAATATCGAAGGGAGAGAAAGAGTTAAAAAAAGGGAAGATGTTCAAGTCCAACTCCGCGCACGTCTATTTCCGGTGACGTCTCTCCCGTCTCTCTCTCTCGCTCTTTCTCTCTATTTCTCTCTCTCTTTCTCGCTCTTTCTCTCTCTCTATTTCTCTCTTTCTCTCTCTCTCTCTCTCATGAGCTGCTGCAGGGAGTAAGAGAGCTAGGAAAAAAGCACACAGCGACTGCGCTCATGTCGGCAAAGCCGTAATAAGCGTAAGCCGTATATATATATAGATATAGCGTGTGTGCTTAACCCTTTTTTACGCCTCGCGTATATATACGTATATATGCATGGGGTATATCCAATTATTGAATGGAGTGTACATACATATTTGCAACTGCCGACGACGACGGACGATGACGCTCCCATTTGTATGTGTTCCTTTGACGTGAGTTTTTACCTCCAAAAAGTACTTTTTCCCTTCCCTTTTTTACTTCTTTTTATTATACGCGGTAAAAGGACTTTTAGGTGAGGAGGAATCCCTATATATTTCTAGTAGAAAGTATTTTATTATGGGATAGGGTGGTAGGAGGTTCTATTAGGACTCCCGATTGTGCCCTATTCCCATCCCATATATAGGCTACCCGCTGTCGAGATCCTTTGCGACTTTGAATTGACTGTATTTTTTTAGTAATATTATACCCGTATAGGTATGGCAGACGGATATAGAATGGGGAAGAATCCCTAAATAATACACGCGGAGAGTCCTTTTTCAATGATCCGAAAATATGTACCTGCTTTTAAAGGGCGACTCAAAAACATTTGGGGGGGGCGGAGGGGGAGAAAATGGTCGAAAATAGAGTTTTTTTTTCTCTTTTGAGACCAACTGGATTTCTTAGTAGTTCCGCATAGGATTTTTTATTTCCCGGCAAACGGCATTTGTTAGTAGTTTCAAAATAGTTTTCTCTTTCCGGTGATGTTCGGAAAGCGTTTGCGTTTTGTGGTGAACTGCATCTTTCTTCAGAGTTGCATAATAATTTTGTATTTCCGGCCCACTGCATTTCTTTCTGGTTCCATAAGGATTTTCTTTTGAGAAGCAGCTGCATTTCTTGCTGGTTCCATAAATGCAAAAAAGAAGATGTATGTGTACGAATAAGATTCCTAAATTCAAAGCGGGTTAACTGCCCTTCGCACACCGCTGGATTAGATTGCTTAAAGTTGACAGATCCTGGAAACAGTGATTACGCGTCAATTACTGCTGTTTATACTGCACAACTGTATACTGTATTCAGTACTTAAACTCACAAATGTGTATACACAATTACAATAGTATATATTTTTACAAAAAAAATTAGCTGATTCAATATATTGTCCATACAATGTATTGAAGGTAACGAGAGATATAAGGAAAATAACAATT
>JAQGBT010004857.1:0-15589 GCA_034698585.1 Disparrhopalites patrizii
AACAGCACCCCTTATAACAGCATGTTCTGAATAACGTCAGGAAATTCGCCGCACCTTGTACACGGAATACATATTAATTGTGTTCTCTATAACAGCATTCATTTTATAACAGCAAAACCTTGGGTTCCCTTGGACGCTGTTATAGAGAGAATCCACTTTACGTTGTCAAAAGAGAAAAGGTTCTGGACATACACAAAAAAGTTGAAATGCTTATGTTTTGCTCTCTTTTTTAGCCTGGTGCAATCAAATCTGGAGAGCATGTAAGTCTATGTCGATTGATTCTCTTTTAAGGTGCTTTCGCAGCCATAGGTAACGTATTTGGGGACGAATTCGCGTGGGACATCTGCGCCAACGTTATCTTTCCCGGCATCCATGCTGCCATCTCCAGAGAGAAATACTGCCTCACGATACGACGGGGGAGCTATTGCATCATAAATTGTAAATTAGTTTCGTGCGGTTGAAATAGCAACAAGTTGCCAGAATTTATATTTGCATCTTATGTGTACATACTTGTATGCATAGTTTAATGTAGTAATACGTACATATACAGTCAATTCTCTCTATAACAGTTTAGCAAAAAGCAGCCAGAAAAACCGTTATAACAAATAGCCGGTATAAGGAAAACTGTGAAAAAATGGTTTTAATGGCGAGGGATTCGAAATTACCGAAAAACCGGTATAGCGTGTAAGGGCGTGGAATAAAACCGTTATAGGAAAAAGGAATTTATGGCGTCATGGCGTGATTCAGAAATTCGAAAAACCCGGCATAGCATGTGTGGGCGTGGCCTAAAACCGTTATAGCAAAATACATTTATTGGTGGGGGATTTAGAGCATCCCTAGTATAACGAAAAAACCGCTTTAAAATAACCGTTGTAGAGGAAGATTTAAGCATTGAAATGGTCTCGGGCGGGTTTGTGAACACCGTTATAGTGCGAAAACCGTTATAAGGAGGTTCGTTATGGAGAGAATTGACTGTACATATTGTAGCGACAGGCTATTTCCTGCCGCTCGCTTTTGCATTGGCGCGATTCGCCAATGATTTGGGGTTTTTCATACGCCCCGTAAGAAGTCATGGTTCATCTCCTCTGTGCATCTCATCGGCTCTCCCCATCGACTTCATTCTCCGTTCCTCCCCCGGTTGAAGCACATTCCCTTTTTATCTTTCCCCATTTTCCATCGTCGTTTTCCTCTTTTCCCCCATTTTCATTTTATTTAATTGGACTTTGTGTCGTGTACTCAATTGTACATTTATAAGTTTAATTTAATTGGGCTTCGTGCTGTGTACTCGATTGTACGTAATGTTGAGTTAATAAATAATATTAAATTATTCCCCCCCCTAATTCTTCGTTGTTTGTAGTTAGTATTTATTTGCCCACTCTGTTCCCGAGTCCCTAATTTTTAAGCTTCGTGATAATATGTATATTGCTTTGAAATAATATCTTCTTGTTGAAAATTTAATTTCAGCATGCATATACTTACGCAGATCCGGGTAATCTTGAAATGGGGACGCTGGCTCGGGGAACAATTCCCTGTTCTGAGGATGCAAGGCTTGAAAATAACTCCTCAGAGGAATGGTACCAATGGTGATGGGAATGAAGCCTCGCAGATTCAACGCCGGTCCTTTAATATCCATCTCTAGCTGTAAAATGAAGCAAATTTTTCAAGTAAACTATAGACAACCTTGGCAAAATCCTGAAAATATTTACTTCATCTGTAACTGAGCATGCGTTTACATGTAATTGGTACTGAACATCAATAATCCGGCACTTTCCTAATTTGGTGGGTGGTACGGGCGGAATTTGCAAGAACGAGCCCCTCCAAACGTCGCTGTCCCCGGGCTCAACTCCCCCGCGATTGACTTTTGCCAAGACTTTCAATTGGGTGGTGGAGCTTGCACCAGCAAAGTAATGAGTAAACTTCGAAAATCATAAAAAATGTACGTACGCTTTTACTGGGAATTCATATTTGTCATAAAATAACATGTAAAATTTATATTGTCTCATTTACGCGGAAATTAAAGACAAGCATATATATTAGGTTATCATTACTTGGACTAAAGACACCTTTACTCCATTAACTTGACGTCCACAATTATTTTGCATCTCCGCCTCAAAGAACAGAAATTCCCCCGGGGCGTAGCCTGTCCTCGGGATTTTCATGATGTAGCTAACGGGGCCACTACAAAAAAAATAAACCAACCGGTTCTTATCTAGCGTGGGGACCAAACTATGTAAAAGTCTCCAAAATGTGTGCTACGGATATAGTGGAGTCTCTCTATAACAGCATCCAAGGGAACCCTAAATTTTGCTGTTATAAAAGGAATGCTGTTATCTGTCAGAGAACACAGTTACTATATGTATTCCATGTACAAGGTGCTGCGAATTTCATGACGTTATGGAGAACATGCTGTTATAAGTGGTGCTGTTATGCAGAGACTCCACTGTATCGACGCGCCTTGATGCCTGGTATATATACAGTCGACTCTCACTATAACCGCAACCTATCTACACATTAAATTGTGCTGCTATAATAGCGAAATTTATAGTTACAGAAAATTGAGTAAAAATAATAATAATATTAATTAATCAGGACCAAATCCAGTTATTAGTTTGATAATTTAATAAAATAAATTAACATTTACACAATTTTACTAAAAATTTTGAATTTTCGTTGTAAAAGGAACAAATTTGCATTATACAAAAGTTCAAGTGCTGTTATAGAGAAATGGTTAATGTTTAACGGGTACATGATGGTGGCTGAAAGCTGTTATGGAACGAACTAAAAGCTGTTCTAGTGAGAGAAATGCGATATGGGACAGAAAAATCCTGCTGTTATAGCAAAATGCTGCTATAGCAAATGCTGTTACAAAAGGAGCTACACAGAAGCTACGGGCATAGAAGGGGCGGTTTAATTTGATATGAAACTGTATCTATGCTGAACAATGCAAAATTTAGATGCCATACCTCGCACAGCATAAGCAGCAGAGCGTTTTAAACTTGGAAATTTCCGAGGGTTCACTCACTCCCGCGTTCATATTGAGGTCTACGATGGCATTCACCGAGATTTGAGTGTCCACCTTGTAGTCCTTCATGATCCCGGCTCTCTGCATGACCGCCAGGACTTCGTACACAACTTTGCCGTATGCTCCCTTGAAGGACGAGGGTATATCCGTGGGGAGTTGGAATTCGAAGGGATATTCCGTCCTTCCTTCTTTGATTGTAATGTCACTTTTTCCTGGAAAATGAGTGGGCAAGCACACTAAAAAATTTGTTTGCAGAATTCAGTGTATAGGATACAAATTGTTTGTATGTACAAGATGTTGATCATACCATCTCCAAGGTGGTAAAATTTGACCTTGAAAAATTGCTCGATGTCTGAATAAATTTTTTGGTCCTTCCCCGAGCCCTCCGACCATGACACGGATGCGTAGCCTCGGAACTTTATTTTTAAACCTTGACAATAAACACAAAATTGCACACAAAATTGTACACAAAATTGTACACAAAATTGTACACAAAATTGTACACAAAATTGTACACAAAATTGTACACAAAACTGTACACAAAATTGTATGTGTTGAATGTTGACATATTGTTTAGGAGAAATTTGCTGCATTGAGACTAGAAATTTTTGTTTGCGCTGGTTGTATAAACTGGCGCGGTCAGGTTGGCTCTGTCTTGATACGATCGCAAATCGCAATTAAAACTTTAGTATACAGAATACTTATTTTTATCGATCACAAACACTTTGTTATTCAGATATATTTTTTTTATATTTGGGCCCATGGTTTGCTTACCTTGAACAATTTTAGGCGAAGTACATTCGAAAACCACCCGGCCGGTGACAGTTTGGCCTACAAAGTAAGATTTTGTTGGATGGTCGAAAAGGATATAAAACAGATGAGAGTGCATCCTTTTGATTATATCAAAAAGTTCAATAGACGTTTCTTAAAATGCCAAATTTTATGAGAAATATTTACAAGCAAATATTATGACAATGTGATGATTACACAGACCCCAGCCGAGACATCAGACATCTGATGGACAGTGAATGAGTACTATAGTTATTTTATCACGTTGTTGCTCGTATCTTATCCACTTTTCGTCGCAATACACAAGCGAATCATCAATACAAAAGATTACGGGAAAGCATCAGCCTATTCAGCAAAGTTTTAATGTCATCAGATGCATCACTCGATATCAGTTTTATTTAGGACTGCATGTTTTTTATAACGGCCGGAAAAATCAGCGCAGCACGCACACAAAACAAAAGTCTTTGGATTTTCTTTTCCCGATTATATCTTTTTGTCTCTTCCTTCTCCTTCTTTCGTTTATATCTCTCCTTTCCCTTTCTTTCGTTCATTTGCCGCTTTTCTCTTGATTTCTTTTATTTCTCTCTTTGCTCTATCATTTATTTCTCTCGTTTCTCCATCGTTTATTTCTCTCTTTTTTCTATCGTTTATTTCTCTCTTTTCCCTTTCTTTCGTTTATTTCTCTCTTTTCCCTTTCTTTCGTTTATTTCTCTCTTTTCCATTTCTTTCGTTTATTTCTTTCTTTTCCCTTTCTTTCGTTTATTTCTCTCTTTTACCTTTCTTTCGTTTATTTCTTTTTTTCCATTTCTTTCGTTTATTTCTTTTTTTCCATTTCTTTCGTTTATTTCTCTCTTTCCCCTTTCTCCTTTTCTTTGTCCATTACCTATCTCTCTTTTTTCCTTGTGTGTGTTTTATGTCTATGTATTCTTTCTCTCTCGTTTATTTTTTCTCCTTGCCTGTTTCTTTTATTTCTCTTTTTCTTCTCTCTATTAGTTCTTTTTTTTCTCTCTCTCTAAATTATTGCTATTTTTCTTGTTTTCACAAAATTTGCATATTAGTGCAATTACAAATGCTCAATGATAGCCAGTTACAGTCAATGTCGTGTATAATTCATTGTATGATACAGCATTTAAATATTACATACTTATGTACAAACATTTACACATCGTCGGTGAAAGAAATGTGATCATCTCCAGCACGCTTTAATTAACAAAACGATCATCTCCAGCTTTTCTGAATGCGCGAAATGCTCCCCAAAGTGCTATGTTTTACCACTGAAAGGATCCACTTTGTTAAATTCATATAAATTCATATAATGATAATTTAATCATTAATTTATGTATATAATTTTCTATTACCCAATTATTTTAAACATGTACATACATACATATAACGTATAGATATATTTCCAGAAATTAATTGCGGCATGGATTGCTTTATTACGATGAACCCGTATAACCATAATAATTCAGGCTCATCAAATTCTTTTTGCTCGGTAATTACGAACGGGTTTTTGAAAATTCAGTCGTCCGTACTGTTCGTTTTCCCATACTTTGTCTTGGTTTTTTATTATTTTAATCTTCAGAGCGATGGCAATTTTTACGTCCTTTTCTCTCGCTCTCTTTATAATAAAATCTGGAGAGCCTGTATGCCTATGTCGACTGATTCCCTTTTAAGGTGTTTTCCCAGCCATATGTGACATATCTGGGGACGAATTCGCCTGGGACATCTGCGCCAACGTTGTCCTTCCCGACATCCGGGCTCCCATCTCCGGAGAGAAGCATTGCCTCACGGTAGGCGGGGGGAGCTATTGGGATGTAAATTATCAATTAATTTTATGGCTGAAATAACAGCAAGTGACCCGAATAGATATATTTATGTGTATATACATATAGGGACGGATATGTATTTGCAATACGTATATGTACATATGCATACATATGGCTTTAAAATAGTATTTTCTTCTTCCCATTTAAACACCCCGCATATATCTACTTACGCAGATCCGGGTATTCTTCAATTGGGGATGATAGTTCGGCCAATATTCCCGTGACATCTTGAAGCAAGGCTCCAAACACACTCCTCAAAGGAACGGTGCCAATTGTGAGAGGAATGAAGGCTCGTAGATTTAACGCCGGCCCTTTAATGTCCATCTCAAGCTGCACAATAAATAAAATATTGTAACTTTGAACCTCACAAACTTTACAGCCTTGAATAATTTCGTTTTTCTCCAATCCGGAAAATATTTACATAATCTGCAATTGATTCAACAATGCACTTACATATAATTGGTACTGGACATCAATAAGCCGGCATTTCCCCAGTTTGGTTGGTGGCACAGGCGGGATTTTCAAGACAGCGCCCGTCCAAACGTCGCTGTCGCCCGACTGAACTCCCTCGCGAGTGACTTTTGCCAGGACTTTACTTTCGCTTTTGGATTGCTTCCCAGCGTAGTATGTAGTAAACTACGCAAATATATGAAGACACGTTTTTGCTAGAAATTCACATTTCTCTTAAAAGGAAGGAGATTAAAATGTAACAATTACTTTGGCTCAGTGCCGCAAATAGGGACAGGCATTTCTTTATAAGTTATAATTACTTGGACTAAGGACAACTTTACTCCTTTGACTTGGCGTCCACAATTGTTTTCCATCTGCGCCTCAATGACCACGGACTCTCCTGGGACGTAGCCTGTCCTCGGGACTTTAAAGATGAAATTAACCTGGCCACTGCAAGAAAGAAAAAGCCAGTCTTTTTTAACATATCTGGCAAGCTATGCTAAAATTACTAAAAATTTCGTATACATATTGGCGTGGCTGTCTGCTCGCTATATTTCCAAGACGGTTTGAGTTCAAGGTTTTTAGAAGGATGATGTCTTTATAAAGCAAATGTGCTAATCTATCGGGTCATTGGGTGCGTCCGCCTAAAGTTGAGTTGACAGTTGCTCTCACGGTGACAAACGTTTCGTACAAGCACAACTTATGGACAAATATTATTTTTTGTATGCAGCACCATTCACAAATTCACACTGAGGTCATGCAGACATCCAATTATTGGTCCGAAGTTCAAATTCGCGACAAAGAACGACCAACGGCAAACTGCAAGTGCACTTTCCCGGTTAAACTCATCAGTCAAATTTCCGTTACCAAACAATTTGTGCTCCTGAGAACACTTTCCAGCAGAACCAGCTTATATGCGACAAGTACCTAAAAAATGGCTGTATTGTTTTAACCCGAAACAATGCTTTAACTTTTTAGAAATTATTTGGTAGAGCAACCTTAATTTTGCTAGTTTCCAAAGGTGACATGTTTTCTGTTCCAAAAGATGACACAGCATGTTGTTTTCATCCCCTATGCGATTAATTTAGCTACTATAGCATTTAACATTGTACCAGGGCCTACGACAAAGAGAAAGCCAGGGGAAACTCATAATTACTCACATCCAGAAATAACTGAGGCTGCGTGATAAAATAATGGTTGAATTTTGGCTGTTTAAGTATTCTTTTTAGCTTTGCATGTTTGCATTCTATTGTAAGAATAATTCTATTAATTTATTAATTTATTATTATTCATTTATTTGTATTAATTAATTTATTTATTTATTTATTTATTTACTTATTAATTATTTATTTATTATTATTAATTAATTAATTAATTAATTAATTATTAATTTATTCATTAATTAATTATTATTATGAATTTATTATTATTCATTTATTTATTTATTAATTATTAATTAATTGATTAATTAATGTTAGAATAATTATATTGTTAGAAAAATTGTTAGAATGGATTGCAAGTACATACGCTTCTGGTAAACCCAGATTACTCATAATGTGAAGACGTAGTCACCTTTAAAACAATCAACTGTGACCTTTAGGCAAATCGATGTTTTTGACCCTCCAAATATTTTAATTTATTGTTCTGCTACACGCAACCTCGAAGTTGTTGAAAATCATATGAGCTTGTAAATGACATTTCAGTGCATTAGCATTGGAAACTAAATAAAAACTATCGTTGATACTTTTTCAAAAAACCGAATTTGTTTCGAAACTGCGTCACCTTTATCTATATACTTAAAAAACATTTTGGTGTCATACCTCCTACAGCATAAGCAGCAAAGCGTTTTTGACGCGGAAATTGAAGAGGGTTGACTCGCGCGCACGTCCGCATTCAGGTCCACGATGGCATTCACCGAGAATTTAGTGTCCACCTTGTAGTCCTTCATGATTCCGGCTCTCTGCATGACCGCCAGGACTTCGTAGACAACTTTGCCGTGTGTGCCCACAAAGGTGGAGGGGACATTGATGGGTAGTTGGAATTGAAAGGGAAATTCCGTCTTTCCTTCCTTGATCGCAATGTCACTTTTTCCTGGAAAACGAGGGCGTAAAATACACAAAAATATTTTTTGGGGTACTTATATATTCGGTGGTATATATGGTGCAAATTTCCCGTATATAATAGTTCCTACCATCTCCAAGGGGGTAAAATTTGACCTTGAAAAATTTCTCCTTCTCCGAAATCCGTCTTTGTTTAGTCCCGGACCCCTTAGACCATGCTGTCCATGCGTATCCTCGAAACTTTATTTTTAAACCTTGACAATGAACACAAAATTGTACACAAAATTGTGCACAAAATTGTACACAAAATTGTACACAAAATTGTACACAAAATTGTGCACAAAATTGTGCACAAAATTTTAAACCTTGACAGTGAGCACAAAATTTTTTATTTATTGAGATATTTTGTAACACAAATGCGTTGAATTAAGTGTATTAATTTTTGGTGGTCTTGTTTGTACAGTCGACTCTCGCTATAACAGCACCCTATACAGCATCAAATTTCGCTTGCTATAGCGAAAAACTGTTATAGCGAACAGAAATTTCTAGGTAAGCAATTGGAGAAAGTTTTTGAGGGGAGCATGTTTTGTTGCTGCTATAGCGAGAGTTCTGTTATAAAGGGGACTGTTATAGAGAGAGCCGACTGTATAAACTAACGCTGTCAGTTTGGTTCTGTTAATATCGCAATTAAAATTTTTGCAATATCACGGCAAACTTAATGCTCCGTCAATCACCGAAACATTGATTACAGAAACAACATTTGTAGCAGATTTGGGCGTATTTTCTTTGCTTACCTTGAATAACTTTAGGTGAATTACATTCAAATACAACCCTGCCGGTGACTATTTGCCCGGCAAAGTAAGATTTGGTTGGATTGTCGAAAAGGATGAAGAACAGGTATGAGCGCATCTTTTTGATTGTCAATGGTCAGAACTGCCAATAAATATTTTGTAAGATCACCTATGACATTAGCGTAAAAAGATAATAGCATAAATCTGTGGTTTTTACAATTATAAGACGTCCAATTTTTTCCCGTTAAGTCTGTAATTTAAAGAAAATTTTCGTTTGCACATTCGTTCGTATGGTAAAATATGTTTAGTGTCCCGTGTGCTACTTATAACGTATTGCCTAAGCCAACTTTGGGAAATATTTAAAAGTAAAAATTATGATAATGTGGTAATTATAGAAGCGACTCGAGCCGACAAAGCAAAATTTTATTGTCCTAAAGCGTATATGAATGAATACCAATTTATTTATCAAGTTTTTTCTGTATCTTATCAAATTTTCGTCCCAATCCACAAGCGAATCATCACTACAAAAGAATCCGGCAATGCGTCATGCTCTTCAGCGAAGATGTAATCTTATCAGACATATCACGATATATTGTATGTGTATATGTAACCTGTACCTGCTTTATCGAGAAACGAAAATGAGATGTTAAAAAAATGCGAAGAAGAAAATAAATGAAACACGCTCAAGTTTGAGCGCAAATTCGTTTGGATTTTTTTGAGCCGTATTAAAATTTCGTTTGACAGAACGTTTGTAGGATTACGATATACAATTTATCGAAAGTAAACAATTTGCTGTGAAACATTATAGTCTTTCTCTTTAAGGACTCCCTTATAACGGTTTTCAGCCGACTAAACATACTCATCTAATTTATCTTAATTTTTTAAATCATAATGAATTATCTCTATAAGAGATACCTTGTAAATTGTATTACAAATAAACCATTGCGGTTGTAAGGGCTTATGGCCATGAACTACCTAATAAAAACCTCATTATATATTGTATATAACGGTTTTCCCCCTATAACGGTGTGCAGAAAATCGTTCCCTCAAAAACGTTTTCCAATTGTAAACATGGAAATTTCTGTTTTCTATAACGGTTTCTCGTTATAACGGGGAAAATTTGCTTCTTTAAAGGGTATATGCCTATGAATTGTTGGACACCGGCCTTTACCAGCCATAAGTGGCATATGTGGGGACGAATTCACCCGGGATATCTGCGCCAAAGTTGACCTTCCCGGGTTCCATGGTTCCCTCTTGAGAAAGGAGCATTGCTTCCCGATAGGAGGGCGGAGCTATTGGCAGGGAACATTTTTTGTTTCAGCAACGAAATTGTCATGAACCATTAAAATGGGCATTTTGAATGTCCAATTTTTAAACAAAGCTTTCAACTAATTCCAGCTTATACTCACGCAGATCGGGGTATTCTTGGACAGGGGACGATGGCACGGGCGGGAGTTCTCCGTCTTGAGGAAGTAAGCCGTGGAAAGAACTCCTCAGAGGTATAGTGCCAATGGTAAGGGGGAGAAAGCCTCGTAAATTAATTGACGGCGCTTCAATATTCATCTCCAGCTACAACAGCAAATTTTGAAAGTAATCCTGGACGTCAACTTCTAACGTATAATTTCCTTTTTCCCTGTCCTAAAATAATTATGCATCTAATCCATCTACAACCATAGGTATTCACAATGCATTTACATGTAATTGGTACTGGACGTCAATAATCCGGCATTGGCCTAGTTTGGTAGGCGGCACGGGTGGAATTTGCAGGATGGAGCCCCTCCAAACGTCGCTGTCGCCCGGTTGAACTCCCGCGTGATGGACTTTCGCCAGTACTTTTCTTTCACTATTGGTGCTGGGCCCAGCGTAGAATTTAGTATACTTCATAAACAGGAATTACAGAATACTTTCAATTTTCAACTTTCAATTCGGATAATATTAATTTAAATAAAAATGATTGGTGCAGTGCTGAGTGCTGACTTTAGATTTAATGTGAGCCGATCTTGATCGGACAGATTCTCTCTCTCCTCAGACGGGTTTTAATGGCGCTCGGACAATAAAGTCTTGAGTTGCTCCCTGTTCTCATCTTCGCTTGTGCTTTTCTTCATTTATTTCTATTTTCATATTTTGCCCTACTGGTATATTTATTTGTGTGCATTTACCTCCTTTTCCCCTACCTTTAGCAGTTTCCCTGCTTTTGTCAAAATGGCCTTATTTATAATTATACCTACCGTGATTCTGGCTACTCTACCTCTCAATATGTACATACAGGTACATACACTAGTTTATTTTTGTTTTGGGCTATACTAATATTACTAATAATCCCAGTCTTGATACACCTTTCATCCCACCGCTGATAGACATTATGCACTTAAGCCGCTGTAACCTCCTGGATTTAAAAAAAAAAGTTTCGTGTGGCACAAATAGAAACAAGAGGGACTCCTCCCTTACAAACACCGTTATCCGGACGTTTCCACGGGGTCACCGGCAATGAATGGGTATGAGGACGAAGAAGAGAACGACACGTGGATCACCCCATAAACAATTAAAGAAGGGTTAAGAGTGCTACCAAAAAAAAAAAAGGGTTAGGGAAAAAAAACTAACACGCTCAAAATGCCCTCCTCCTCCAATCAGTTCCGAAGTTCTTGGGGTTCACGTCCTTTGGGTCTGTATCCTCCTAATATGAAACTAATTGGTCCTGCCACATAAGCTTTAAAAGAAAAAAAGAGCGGGCGAGAGGAGTAAAAGAGCCTTATACGTGGTAAATGACACGGACAGAAAAAAGTAATCAAGCTGTTAACTTCCTCCTTTCCTTTCTCCCAATACCTCTCTTGTAGGAGGGAGACGCACAAAATCCACGTTTTTTCCCCCTATCATATCTCCCACACACCGTGCTAATTGTTTCCTTAAAAAAAAGAGCAATGCATTCTCGTACCCTTTTTTTTTGGTTGGTGAATGTACTCCTTTATTTTCTATAAATGACTCCTTACTACAACCAACACACGAGGAGGTTCCGTGCAGGAAAAAAAAACGGCAACAACACCAAAGGTACACTTTTCCGACCAAGAACAATCTTTAAATCTTATCAGAAATTACAGACGTGGCATAAAACCTTGTCTGCACGAGTTGCTAATCCTTTCGTGTTGTCTCGTATTTCCTTCTCTCTCTCTCTCTCTCTCTCTTCTCTCTCTCTCTGTATTTTCCTCTCACTGACTTACTCCTGCCTTCCATACATTTATCTCTCGCTCTAAGAGTCTCTCTCTCCGTTTCTCCTTCTCTGGGCCTCTGACTGTCTCCCGCACTCCCCCATCCCATTCCTTTGACACTTGAATCAAAGAAACCAGGAGGAAGTGAAGGAATTGGAGGGAGCAAAAGATTTTTTTCGCACTTTCACTCCCATACTGTTTCACTACCACTTTGAACGTGGTTAAGAGACACATGAAGAGAGCGAGAGAAAGTAAAGGGAGGGAATGAGGAGCGAGGGACAGAGAAATACAGTAAGGAAAAGGCAGAGAGACATAAAGAGACAGAGAGAGAGCGAAAGAGAGAGAGAAAAAGAGAAAGAAAGAGAGAGAAAGAGAGAGAGAGAGAGCAAAAGAGAAACAGAGAGAAGAAACAGGAAGAAGATCGTGTGGCGATTTCAAGAAGCAGGAAGAGATAGACGGGAAGCACGTAAAAGCATCCAAATTCACATGTGGACGTGGCTGGAATTCCGTCCAAGAATAAAATGGCATCACCAAATGAAATGAGAAGAGTCGAGGCCTTCTTCCCTGTTGCACCATGTATAAATACATACATTTCTCTCTCTCTCTCTCTCTCTTCCCAAAAACGAGAAGGAAAAGGATAAGAGTTGGAGGAGGGGGAGAATGCCACCAAGAATGTATGAAGGAGAAGATGATGATGAGGGTAGAAAAAAAAAGGGGGGAAAAAGAGAGGGGAAATAGCCCCAGCTTTCCCTTTTTCTCAACTTTTTACCCAAGGAGAAAGCGGGAGTGGTTGTAGAAAGGAAATTCCCTTTAATAAGACGGCATGTCCCGTGGTATTAGACACCAATGATAGAAAATAACGATGGTCTTGCAAAGCACTCTCAAAACGTTATATTGCCAAGGCCACTAACGGGGTTGGTCGGGGGAGATCCAGAGAAAATAGATGCAGGAATTATCCCTCTATTTCGTCTCTCTTTCTCTCTCTCCTCTGTCTCTCTCTATCTTTTAACTCCTCCTCAGCCCTCCTTCAGATCCCCCTGAAGAGTCGCGTGCTTCCTGTGCGTAAACGAAACATCTAAAAGATGTAAAAGATAATGTTGTATCCTTTTATTTCTTTGTAAAAATTCCTTCTCTATATGTATGTACATAATACCAAAAAAAGTGACAGTTACTTTCACTGGTTGCATTCGTTTTGAGGGTACAAAAGAATACCAGACCGATCATCTGTTCCAGGCAATATATGAATCTCTATGCTATCTCCTCACCTTTCCTTCTCCTTCCCCTCTTTGGGAGTTACCTTTGTGATCTCTCAAGTTTAAAAAATCTCCTCTGCCTTTCCCCCCTCACTTACTACAACTAACAATTTGTAACAACTCCGTGGCCTCGTCTAGATGTAAAGGTGGTCCTCTGGGGCAAGTGACTTTGGGGGGGAGGGGGAGGAAGAAAGATGTGAGTGAGAAGAGCTGGTGGAGGAGAAAATCTCAAAAGAAATACTACACACGGAAATACATTGAGACTTTGGGAGGAGGAGAAACGGAGACAGGAAAAAAAAACGACACATGAGAGAGAAGGGAAAATCTGACACGGTCCAATCTCTTTATGATGCTTTTCCCTCTCTTTACACACTTTCTATCTACAGACAAAGAGAAAGAGAGAGAGAGAGTGAGAGTGAGAGTGAGAGAAAGAGGGAAAGAGAAAGAGAGAGAGAGAGAAAATACATACATAACTAGTGTTCGTGGTAACCCCACATACCCCTTAACATATAACCTTCTCTAATACTACTATCAAATTCACGAATGGGGAAAAACTAAAGAGAAAGAGAGAGAGGAAGAGAAAGAAAGAGAGAGAGAGAGAGAGAGAGAAAGGGAAAATGAAAAAAAGTTGGACCAAATGTCAAATGTGTCTCGCTCTTTACCTTCACATTTACTCTATCTCTCTCCCTTCAACCTTCCTTCACACCAAGAAGACATTTCGAAAATAATATTACTACAAGACGACAAAACTTTCTTTGCCTCTGCCTTTCTCTCATTCTCTTTCTTTCTTCCTCTCTCTCTCTCCTTCTGCTCTTGAACTTCCCAGCAGCTTTTACATTTTTATTGGAACAAATGTCGTCAACTACTCGTAATTTTCGGGAACAACCAGAAGCAGGAAGACTTGAGCAGCATTGAAAAATCTTCCCTCTCTCTCTTTCTCTTCATCTCTCCCTCCTCTTCACTTCCCATAAGAATTCCATTCTTATGGGAAGTCAAAATTACTGCAGAACCCCTCCAAATTTAGCTCCATAGTTACAGAAGAAACTTTTTTTTTCCCCTGCACAAGAGAGAAAATTCTAGTATGGGAATTATCTCCTTCGCACAGCAATTATGCACGCACATTTACGCACTTCCGGGTGTCAAATATAGTACAGTCGCTGTGGGTTCAAGGCGATAATAATCGATGCAAGAACGGCTTTGACTTTGATTAGATAAAAGCTCCCCATTTTTCACCCCTTTTCTTTCTTCCCTTCCTTTTTTTATTCGTTACTACATAGAATAATGATGATATAAGGAAGCTCCCAAAAAAGGGGAGGAGGAAGTAGTCCCAAGATTGTACATAGCTGTGAAATGATGAGTGAAACCACGGGTTTTTTACAACGAAAAAAAAAAGTGGGGGTATGTATAAGTCGTCATAATAATAATATTAATGCGAAAATTTCATGACATTGACAGCCTCGCGGCAGACACGTCGGTTGAAGCCCAAGGATTCTGGCTTCTTCCACAAAAACACTTCAAAAAGAGAAACAACTTCATTGCTCCCAAGGAATGATGAATAATGGTTTGGGGTGGGAATAGAACAATGCTCACTCCTACTGTGACAGAGCATATAAACCTGCCATGTTCGAAAGAATAAAATAAAAAAACGGGGAAAAAAGACTTTGAACGAAGGTGCAAAGTAGGAGGAGATAGAGGGGAGAGAACGTGTCAAAATCCTTTTTTATCTCCAACAGATCCCACCATAATACAGGGAAGAATGGGATGGATGAAAGTGTGGACGTATACAATACATACATATATGTATATACATAATTATTATAATGCAAAATTCAAGATTGCTCCATCAGATTCAAACATACTAAATTATAAGATTTACTACTGTTATCTCCGGTAACTTTGCCAGTGAATAGTTTTTTCTGGAGGAGGAAACCGAAAAGGGGGACAAATTGTCAAGAAAAATGAACAACCCGATGAAATTTCGATGCACACGTGAATCACAAGTGTCGATGGAAATATTGATGCAAACCTTGATGCAAATATCGATGCACACGCGAATCACAAGTATCGATGCACAAGCGAATTACAAGTATCGATACAAATATCGATGCACGCGGAAATCACAAGTATCGATGCACAAGCGAATTACAAGTATCGATACAAATATCGATGCACGCGGAAATCACAAGTATCGA
>JAQGBT010004858.1:0-15584 GCA_034698585.1 Disparrhopalites patrizii
CTCTCTTTATCTCTCTTTCTCTCTTTCTCTCTCTTTCTCTCTCTTTCTCTCACATACTCTCTCTTTCTCTCTCTTTCACTCTCTCTTTCTCTCTCTTTCTATCTTTCTCTTTTCACCCCTCTTTTGGTTGTATCCACCTCCAAAAAATTTTGTTTTCGTGGCTGAGTCACATCACGGGCCCTTTTTTATCGTTTCTCTCCTCTCTCCTTGTGCATTTCCTTTTTATCATCACCGCTATTACTTTCTCCTTTGGGGAGGAGGGGAAGAGTTCCTGATTCATTTCACTGTTCCTTCTTTTTTGTATTCCCAGCCATTATGTATACATCTTGGGGAATGTCCTTCTATCATGTTCCCCCGTTTTCGATATTTGTCTTCATATCCTTAATTTTTAATTTTTTAAGCCTTTTTCCTCGACATTGTCAAGTTCCCCGTTTATTTTTATGCCATTATCCTGGTTTAAATTGCTTTTTCCCCTATCATCTTTTCCAGGATCTATGTTTTTCATCTTAATTTTTTATACCTTTTTCCTTTTCTCCGGTTTTAGCCGTGGACAGTTGTCGTTCCCACCGGCTTTCTCTTTTTTTCTACACTTGTTTCATTTCTCTTTCCGGGGATTTTCGTGTCTGTTTTTGCACTTTCTTTTTGGTAATATCTTTCATATTTTTTAAGGTTTTTTCGGGGGTCTTGCATTATTGATCTAAATTTTCTGCAACTTTCCCGTATCTCTAAAATTCTTTCTTTTATCTATATCTGCTACAGTGTCTCTTTTCGTGCATTGACTTTCTCCTCTAGATTTTTTTGTTCCATTTAATTTCTCTCTGGCGTTGTCTTAATACAAGGATTATGCATTTTGTCCAGAAAGAATTTATTCTTGTGTATCAAACGTTCTTCTTCATTTTTTTTTTACTTTTTCTCATTTTACTTTCTCCAACGTTATCGTCTCTCCAGTGCCCCCTCATTCCCGTTTTACTCGTGTTTGTTACCATTCATTTATTTTCTTTCAAGCGTTTTCACCGCATTTCCCTTCTTTCATTTTCAAATTGTACATCCATACACATCCAGCTGGGATTTCCTCTTTCCACGATTAATCTCTTTCCCGATCCTTCCTCGCACTTGCCATTTTGATTTCACACTTCTTCTTCTCCTCCTCAGCTCCTATCTCCGCTTGTCATGTTAATCTGCTGTTGACGTAAGTTTATAGACTTATTTTTTTTTGGCCAAGTTATACAAACTCGGCGGTGATGTATGTATGTGTACGTCTGTTGCTGGGTACTTCCATATTTTTTATACCATTGTTCCGACAGAGGATCTGTCAGGATAGGTTGTCAACTGGAAAGTATTTACTTGTACCGTCACATCCAAGGGGATAGCAAGGGAAAGAGAATGGGATTATATATGTCTACCTAGACGTAAAATACTCAGTGAAACCCTCCGACCCAGTAATGTCGGTGTTGCTTCCTTTCAAAGCCCAAATCTCCAGTCTCATCGTCGAAAAACATACGTACATATGTGCATACACGCAAGTATGTACGTATATATGTATAAAACCCTCCAAAAAAAGTCTTAATCTCCGTGGACCCAACATAGGACGCGTAACCTTGAGGACAACACAATCTAATTACTATTTGAGACAAGAGACGTAATGCCCTCAAGAGCCGTGGGGTAGGGGCGGAGGGGGAGGGAAAGGACGCTTTTAAAATCGTATTACCATCACCGTTGTCATCATTATCGTTATCAGAATATTCTCTTCCTATATTTTCTCACGCTTTCCCAACCCAAGCACACATAAAACTTATTCAAACAAGATATTCCTTTTACGCCTTGCTCCAGCAGAGAAAGTAGGAGGGAAAGTAAAATGTATAAAAAAAATAGAAAGACGAGGGAGTGTGTGAAAGAGGAACAACCTGTCACTTTCTTTCCACTTACCGTAATTGTCCATTCGGGAAATAGCTGTTACTTTCACCGCTCATAATCATTTTTGCTCACACTTTTCCTTTCTCGAGCTCCTTTTGTGTACCTACTTTCACCTCTTCGTCACCGTCCGAGCTTTAGTCAAGGGAAGGCGGGACCCGTGTGACGAGAGTGAAAGCTTACTTTGCTGGGATGCTGAAGAAATCTTTTTAGTTATTAAATTGTTTTTTCGCTTTCTCTCAATCTGTGCTCTGTTTTTTGGGTGCTTTATGCTTTCTTTATTTTCTCGGTGGTTTCGTATTTGTCTCCCTTTTTTATTGTTGCTCTTTTGTGTTATTTCTCTTTTTTCTGACTATTTTTGCTCTTGTTTCTCTTTTTCTTGTCTGCCTTTCTCCTTGTTGTTTCTTTTTCAGGGTTTTGGATTCATTTTTCTCTTGTATGTCTCTGTTAATTTGGTTTCTCTTGGTTTTCGTTATTTTTTGCCTCTGTTAATTTTTTCTGTTAACTTTTGTTTGCGTTTATATTCTGACTCTGTTGAGCCTCTGCTGATTTATCGTTTTATTTGATCTATCTTCTATTTATTTGCTGCTTATATTCTGTTTTATTTTCTATTTATTTTCTGTTTTATTTTCTATTGATTTTCTGTTTTATTTACTATTTATTTTCTGCTTTATTTTCTATCTATTTTCTGTTTTATTTTCAGTTTATTTTCTGTTTCATTTTCTATTTATTTTCAGTTTATTTTCTGTTTTGTTTTCTATTTATTTTCAGTTTATTTACTGTTTTATTTTCTGTTTTACTATCTGTTTTATTTTCTGTTTTACTATCTGTTTTATTTTCTATTTATTTTCTTATTTATTTTCTATTTATTTTCTGTAGAATTTTCTATTGACTTTTTATTGATTTTCTATTTATTTTCTGTTTAATTTGCTCTTCATTTTCTGCTTTATTTTTTTGATTTTATCTTTATTTTTGGTTTTAGTCTCTCCGTATTTTTGGTTCTACTTTCTCCTTGTTTTTGGTTTAATTTGCTCTTTATTTTTGGTTTTACTTTCTCCTTGTTTTTGGTTTAATTTGCTCTTTATTTTTGGTTTTACTTTCTCCTTATTTTTGGCTTAATTTGCTCTTTTTTTTTGGTTTTACATTTTGTTTATTTATGGACTTATTTTTTATTCATGGATATACTTTTTTTCTGCTTTTTGTCTTTATTTTATGTCGCTTTCCCTTTATGTCTAGTTTTTTGCTCCATTTTCCGTTTCACGTTGATTTCAATTTCTCCCTTCCCCCTTTTTTCTCACTCTCCTTGCACTTTTCACAATCGTGTTGCTGTTTAAACGACCCTGCGGATATGTATGAAACAGGAAGGATGAGGCGGGAGAAGGGAAAGGAGGTAAATAAAGGAGAATTACCCTCCGGCTCAAATCTAAGGTTGATTTCCCCCTCCACTTTCCTTTACCTTTCCCCTTTCCGCCATTCTCTCTTGCTCTCTTTCTCCAGAATATCCCTACGAGGTTTACTCCTCTCCAAGTAGATATTGGAATTGTGTACATGCACATATGTACACTTTGCCCCTGTTTCTATCAACTAAATTTCAATCACTTTCCCCTAATATATTTACTCAGAACGTTACCGAAGGGCAGGAAACAAGGGGAAATAGAGGAAGTATGTAAGGAAGCGAAGGACGGGAGAAAAAGGGATCTCCAGTTAGTGAACCGGACGGATCTAGGGCATAGCTAGAAAGCAAAATCAAAGATGTACAACCTTGTTTGACGTCGTAGGAAATGCGGAGATAGAGGAACGGGAGGAACTGTTTAAAACACGGATCTCACTCACCCACAGACGGGGTTAGCTACTGAAACCAGAGAGGGAAGGGAAAGGAAAAGAGCAAATAAGAGTGGAATACCAAATGGTTGGATCTATCCTGGCTATGCCACATATAATATGGAGATAGAGGGTGAAATCTGGAGAAAATAATTTAGAAAGGTAGTGTATTAGCTCAAAGGAGGGAGGAATGCCACGGGAAGTCAATGACTTAAAAGGAAAATAAGGAACAGGAGACGCGGCAAGGGAAGAAACCAGAGGGGATTTCAAAGAACGAGGAAAGCGAGAGACGCGATAAAACAAAGAGGAGGTAGAGAAGTTGGAGAAAATTGGAGGGAGAAAGCAAGGAATGGAGCGTCTATTTGCACGGATGTGCTCCATGTTGTTTGACAACAGAGGATATTGACAATAGCCGGAGCGAATAGGGCTTTCTCCAACTACAACTTTCACCCGCTCTTTCACTCTCAGCAAGCGGAAATTTGAATTACCCCAGTTTTTTGACAGTGTACATACATTTTGTAAGAGGACCCAAGTATTACATCGGAAAAGATGCTCTCTCTCACTAGTTTTTTCTCTCTCCCTTTCTCTCTCCTTCTCAATCCTTTTCTCTCTTTTTTCTTCTTTCTGTGATTCTCTCTCATTCTCTCTCTGCCTTCTCTCTCTTTAGCTTTCTCCCTCTCTTTCTGTTTCTAATTATCTTTCTTCATTTTTTCTCTGTCTTTCCGTCGTTTTCTCTTATCCTTTCTCCACTTGTCTTGTTATATTTCTTTCACTGTTTTCAATTTCGCCTCCCTTTCGTTTTCGCCCTGCATTTTGCTTTCTCTCTCGTATTTGCTCTCTCCCACTTTCTTTCTTTTGCTCATTCTCGCTCTGTTTTTCTCTATTTCTTTCTTTCTTTTGCTCATTCTCGCTTTTTTTTCTCTATTTCTTTCTTTCGCTTTCTCTTTCGCTCCATTTTTATATATTTCATTCTCTCTCTTTCATTCTCGCTCTATTTTTCTCTATTTATTTCTCTCCCTCTTTTTTCTCTATTTATTTCTCTCCCTCTTTTGTCTCTATTTATTTCTCTATTTCTTTGTTATTTATTTAATTCTCTCTCTCTTTTATCTCTGTTTCTTTATTGCTAATTCTCATTCTATGTTTCTCTATTGATTTCTCTTTTTTCTTCTTCTCTCAATTGATTTTTCTCTTTCTCTCTCGCTTTCTCTGTATTTTTCTCTCATTTTTTTATGTGTCTCTCCCTTTTTCTATTTCTATCGCTTTCTCTCTACAATATTTACAATATCGTTCTCCCGCTATTGCATCTCTCTCATTCGCTTTCTATCTTCCGTGTTCTTTCCTCCACGTTCTCCCTCTTTTAAACTTACTATTTTTTATCTGCTTCACTTCAGCTGTTTCTCTCAAAAGAATCTGCGTATGAGATTCATAAGAGGGAATTAGAGAGGAAGTGGGTAAGAGGATGAGTAGGCGAGGTATTTATTTATTACTTTTATTACCTTTCACTATTACGCCAAGCTGGGAGGTGGAGTATCTCACTTTTTCTTCCCACGTAACATCCCCCCTCTCCCCTTCCTCCCTTTCACCCAAACAAATCCCAGCCAAGTAACATCCCCAGCCGTTGCCTGGGTGATGATAGGTAAATGGGACAAGTAGCTGGGTATTTTCATTTTTTTTCTTTAAGAAACTTCAATTTTATATATCAGTAGGCAAGAATTTTATTATTTCTTGCGGTTTTTACTCCTTTTCTCTCCCTTTCCACTTCTCTCTCTCTCTTTCTCTCTCTGTCTTACTTTTCCTTTTCAAATGAACTAGAACGAAGGAAAACCAATATGCTGTGGTTGTTGAATAACGAGCACTACAAAGGAAAATACACTTGGCTGAGCCTGCTTTACCATCCGCTTCTGATTCTGCTTTTCTTCTTCATTGTCGTCAACTTCCATCTTCTCCGCTTCTAGTCTTTAAATAGGCGGGAGACATTTGGGGGAAGAAGAGTTCCTACGCAAATAATAATCATGTCTCAAGGGAGAAAATGAAAAAAAAATTCTCTACTTAATATAATTAAGTCTTGGATGCCCTGGCAACGCTTAAGTTTTTTATGGGGGAAAAACGAAATGGATTTTTTAGGGGGAAAGGAAGGAACTCTATTTACAGGGGATATTATAAGGAAAGAAGACAGCCTCGTTTTTTCTTCTACTTGAAAACCCAAAGAGATTTTCTTCCCGTGGTTCCCTTATGCCTGCTTTGTCGAACTTTCTCCCAAATGATTTCGCCGAGAGAAAAGAGTTTCCCAAAATGAAATGGTGCGTAGTTCGATTCCCTTGCTTTCAATCTCAAAAAAAACTGCCTCGTCCAAAGGCACCACCCTGTCTACTTTTCGATGGAAGGAGGGAGGAGACAGGAAAAAACAAAAAGGAAAGAAAGTTTTGCCACAATCACTCTTCCACCAAACACCATTATGGTGAAAGTGCGAAAGGAATTTAGGACGCACAAAGGGCAAGGTGAAGAATATGGTCAAGAGTGAGATTGGAGGACAGGGAATGAGGAAGAGAGAAGGGGAGGTAATCACAATCCAGGTCGTTGCACGCATCGTAGTCAACTTTGAAGGGAGAAAGCAGAAAAGTTGATGGTATAATACATACATGAATCTTGGGAAACCAACTTCAAGTTAGATGTCAAAGAAACAGCAAAGTGAGTGAGGAAGAGTAAGCGTGACAGAGAGACAAAACCGAAATAGAGAAAGAAATTAAGAGACAAAATAGGGGAAGAAGACAAAGAAACGACCAGAAAAAGGAAACAATAAATCAAGAGAAAACCAGCCAAATAAATCTATAGGCAGAGGCGAAAAAGAAATCAGGAAAAAGAAAAATACATACATCAAGAGAAAAACTACAAAAAGAGATCAAGCGAAAAAACAAAAAAATCAAGAGAAAAAATCTAGAGAAAAAGAAATCAAAAGAAAATCTAGAGAAAAAAATCAATATAAAAAAGAAAGTCTAGAGAAAAAGGAATAAAAAGAAAAAAGCAACTGTAGAGAAAATGAAATAAAAATGAGAAAAAAGAAAGTCTAGAGAAAAACATAAAAATTAGAAAAAAAGATAATCTAGAGAAAAATAAAAAACCTAGAGAAAAATAAAAAACCTAGAAAAAAAGAAAGCCTAGAGAAAAATAAAAAAAACCTAGAAAAAAGAAAACCTTGGGAAAAATAAAAAACCTAGAAAAAACAGAAAAAAAGAAAATCTAGAGAAAAAGAAATCAAAAGAAAAAAGAGAAACAAAGTTGAAGGGAGAGTAGAAAAAATCAAGAAAATAGGAAATAATAATATACGGGGAAAAATTAAGAGAATAGGAGAAAAGAACAGAACAAAAACAGAGATAACTTAAAAGATAATAGAAAAACAGTATAAATGAATAAATGACGAGAAAATGCAGAATGCGAAATTTTTTATTGAAATAAGGGAAGATAAACAAAGAAAAGAAAACATGAGAAAAAATAGGGATCAAGCAAAAGAAAAAAACAGAAAAGGAAGAAAGTGACAAATGGGACATGCAAAAATCAGTACTTTCAAGGAATGAAGGGACAATTCACAAGGAAAAGAGCAAATGGGGAAAAAGTGATAAGATAAGATAAGAAAATATAAAAATTACAAACACAAGAATAAAAGACGGCAAAAGCAAGAAATCGAAATGCAAGACAAAGCTAGCGGAAATACATACAACTGCCAGTTACCCCAGAGAGACGGGACGGACAGAAGCTCACAATAAGTGAGTAATAGAGAGGAGAAATTAAAGAGTGGGAAAGCGTAAAGCTTAGAAGGTTTAACCGGAGCCAAAGGGGCAAGTCAATGGGATTTGAGAGCAATTTTTTCTCCATTCCTTCCTTTGTCTTTCCTGTGAGGGGTGGGTTTGTGAAAGCCCCCATACTTTCCAATTGGCGTTGTAAGTACTAGGATCAGAGATACAGTTAGAGATACACGTAAAATCATAAACAATGACGGAGGTTTAAGATCCTGCCAAGGTGCAATTTATGGAGACTTTCCCATCTTAGATAAGGAGTCTTTTCTTTCCCCTCAAAAAAATAAAAGAAAGTCTTCCTCTCCCTCCTTTCACCCTCTCATTCACCACTGCTTTGGCCCACACTCCTTTCCTCCTACGACGTGTGCCACCATTACCACGGATATTTCTACTGGGTTCAACTCCCATACTATAGTGAAAGCATTACTATTACACATACTATGCTACCTTATATCACGGGCTCTTACCACTCTCTCCTTCTACTACTGCCACTTGAAACGCAACTTTCCCCCATTCCATGGCTACTTCCACTTCCGCGACTAAAATTACTACCGCTTTCCCCTCCCGCTCTACTACTCCTAAAGAACACAGGGGCCATCCATTGTTTAAAACAAACGGCTTTTCCAGTCAGGGATCCAAAGGTTTTCTAAAAGGTTTCCTCCAAATGACCATCAACCAAGCTGATGAAAAAACCTCGGGCAATATGTACACATATACCTATCTGTATGTATATATAAGCCCCAATTTAACGTCACAATCGCATCCATATATACCTACCTACGCTTTGTAATGATCTTGCACTTGAAAAGGGAAAGGCGCAGTTTTAGAACGGGATACCTAAGGAGGAAGTAAAGGAGACAGCACCGGAGAAAATAGACAGAAGGATAGAGACGGGAAAGAAGGAGAATGTGAGAAAAGAGAGAAAGAGAGACCAAAAGGAGACTGGAGAGAAGGAAAGCGAGAAATAGAATGAATAGAGAGAAAAAATGAAGGAACGAGGAATAAAGAAACTGATCAAATAAGGCAGAAAACAGAGACGGAGAGAGAAGGAGAGGGAATAGAGATAGATGTAAAATGAGAGACAACAGAGACAAAGAGAGACAGAGAAAAGTTGGAAGGTAGACTAAGGGAGAGAGAGAGAACCCAAAAAGGAAGTAGAGAAGGAGAGTGAAAGAAGAGTGACAGAGCAAGAGAGAGAGAGCATGCGGAAGAGAACGAAAGCCAGAGAAGTCAAGAGAGGAAATAAGGAAGCGGGGAGACAGAGCGAGGATAGAGGAAGAAAAAGAAAGATAGGGGAATAGAGAGAAAGAGAGAGAGGAAGAAAAAGAAAGATAGGGGAATAGAGAGAAAGAGAGAGAGCAATAAAGAGGAAGAGGGAGAGCGAGAGAATGAAATAGAGAGAACGAGAGGAGAAGACGGAGGAATAGAAAGTGAGAGAGAGAGAATGGGACAAAAAATAGAGAGCAAAAGAGAGAGAATAAGATAAAGAAAGAGAGAGAGAACTAGAGAGAGAATTATACAAAGAAATAGAGAGAAAAAGAGAGAATGATACAAAGAAGGAGAGAGAGACAGAGAGCGATAATGTTACAAAGAAATAGAGAGAAAGAGAAAGAGAGCGATAATGTTACAAAGAAATAGAGAGATAGAGAAAGAGAAAGAGACAAACATAGAGAGAAAGAGAGAGAGAATAAGACAGAAATAGAGAGAGAAAGAGACCAAGAAGAAAGAGAGAGAAATAGACAGAGAATGAAACCAAGAATAAAGAGATTGAAAGAGCGAGAATGAGACCGAGAAATAAATACGGAGAAAGAGAGAGAATGAGAGAGAAAGAAAAAAATCATTTAAGATTTTCCTGGCCAGTTGAAGTAAAAAAAAAGTAGTTTGAAATGAGAACGCAGAAAAATTCGGTGCGTATAAATATTTGTTGTGTTTGTTGCACAGTTTTATGTTTTTTTCTTGTTCAATTCAACTTTTCTCCACTGTCTGCCGAAGGAACATGAGGAGGGGGAGGAGGAGAAGAACAGAACGTAGTGCCAGGCACTTGAACCTCGGCATTTCTACGGTTGTCAACCCGTTTTTTTTATTTTGCTCTCCTTTTATTCTCCCTACACAACACCGTAGGACTTTCTTTGTGTATGTACTTCTCCCTGCCTTTCCTTTCCTCAAATCTCAAAAAACCTTCTATTTGCTCTCCTTTCTTGTGCATCCCCTCTTTTCTCCCTCATTTCCCTTTTCTTCTTCCTTGTTCCCCTCCCTTTTGCTCTTCCATATTTTGCGCCTTTACCCTCTTTCACTCCGCCTTGCTCTTGCACTAATGTTTTCGTTCCCTTCCTTTTTTTACGCTTTTTGTCCTCTCTTCATATGTTTTGGACTTTATTATTTCCTGCACTATCTCCAATGTCCCTCACATATTTTGTCCCCCCCCGGCCTCTCTCTCCCTGTGATTTATTTATCTTCCTTTACTTACCCCCTTTATTACTTGAATCTAAATCCTCTTTTGATAATTTGTCCTCTTAACCCCTTCAGTTCTCTTTTCCTCTCCTCCTTCCCCTTTATCCTCCTCAGGGATCCTTCACACACTCTCCACAGTCCGTAGTTTAAAGAAAAATTCCTGCTTACAATCGGTTTTTTTTTCTTCAAAAAAAAAACGGACGTATGCACTTGCCCCGAAGTTGAAAAGTAATCGAAAGGCTGTGGAAAAAGTATAGAAAAAATGGAAGAACACAAGGGACGGGCGTTTGGTCACAAGGAGAATGAACGGCGTATAGTAAAAACACACACATGTGTTTTTTAAGTCCAGCAGCACACACAATCCATCCATTTGGAAAGTTTTTCTCAACAACAGTCTACACTAAAGAGCAGAAAGAGGAATGGGAGAACGAAACAAAGAGAGAGAGAGAAAGAGAGAGCAAGAGAAAGAAAGAGAGAGAACGAGAGGGAAAGAGAAAAAGTGTGAGACACATAATGTCGATAGTACGTGGGCATAAAAATCGGCTTACACATGAAAAGATGTAAGTTTTTCTTCTCTTTTTTCTTCCCTGTCGACCAACACTACTGTGGTTGTATTTTCAGAGCCCAAAATAAATGGGAAAGGGGATAAAACTTGTATTTATTTTTGTTTGTTGTACTTGTTCTCCAAAAGAAACACGGTTTTCTCCCGTGTCACACAGAGTCCTAAGAAAAAGGGGGGAATTATTCTCAAAGCAAAGCTAATATCCCCGCTTCCGGGTGGGACATTTCCCTCTTTCGCTCATTCCACCCAATGTGACCCGGTTATATAAAACCCTTCCTGGAAAGGCCTGAGGGAGTACAGGGAGAATATCCCCGGGTATTGGTACCATTTTCGGTGATTTGTCCAGTAAAAAACTGTCCCCTTCAGAACAACAAAAAGTGGAAAAGGATGCGCACAAAGGTAGTAAGACGGAAATGTAATTCTTTTCTCTCTTTTCGTCATCATTATAACCCTTTTTTCCTCTCTTCCGTCCACCCTTATTTCCCCATAATTTGTGGTACGAGGAAGACTTTTAGCTTTCAATAAACCCTGGCCATTAGTGAGCCTCCCCCAGCTACTACTTGGCCTTCCATTGTTAGGGTTAGTATGAAAGGAAAGGGACGATTCTATGTACATGTTCAGTCCCACTAATCTCCGGGCTTTTCTTCTCCTTTGGGAAGCTCCGAGATTATCCCAGGGAATCAGTGAGTATTTGCTCTTACGTTGGTCGTTTTTTGTCTTTCCCCCGTATTTTTTCCGTTACCAAATATGTCAACAACGTATTTTGAATTTCGAGAAACGGGAAAATACGGAGAGCATTATGTTTGTGTGTACACACATCCGTAATGTTTGTATACACAAACCGGGAGTAGGACATTTTGGGTGTCCTTGTTGCCTATATATATTTTTCTCTCCCCTTTTCCCCTTGTTCTTTCTCTTTATTTTTTTTTTTGAAGTCATACTTCGCCGTTCCCTCTCCGCCGTCTACTCAGACCAAATTCAATTCTATGAAATTCAAGTGAATAGAAAAGGGTTTGTACGAGACCAAAATAAGGAAATGTGTTTGTGGACGCTCCTTCGTGGTCTCTTGGTATTACCCAGAACGGTGGGCCGGATGGGGGGAAGGACTTGGGAGGCGGGGGAGGGGCTCAATACTGATATTTACCCAAGAACTTCTACCTTCCCGATTTCTTCCTCGTATTTCACTCTCTTCCTCCTCAAGATGTTCTCTCTCTCTACCTCTTTTTGCTCTTGAAATATGACAGCATTTCTTGGACAAATTGAGTCTTTGAAGATTTGATTGTTGAGAAAAACACCTGCGGAAAGGGACATGGCATAGAGGAACTCTTGTGGAGTTGGAGGACGCAAGAGAGAGAGAGAGTACCAGAAAGAAAGGGAAATGGAGAGAGAGAGAAACAGGGACAGGAAGTAATATGGGACTGGTGTCACTTGAGATATCTGTACTTATAAGTATAAGTTCGCGGTGAAAACTCATATTGCTTTAGAATCCTGGGCAAGATAAGAAGCCGGAGGAGGAAGGATATTGGGGACAAAAAAAGAGTGCGATTCAGTCATATGGAGGAAGATAATAAATGGCAAATAGAGGAGGAGCACGAGGAAGATAAAAAGCCATCGGTGTGGCAAATCATAGTATGAGCGAAATAATGTTCAAAAGGAGCAGAAATAGAAGGAAAGTACCACAGCGGATAAAACAAAATGGAAGAAGGTGTGTACAAACAAGAGAAATCAAAATAAAGTGTAGCTAAAATCAAGAGTGAAAGTAGGAGCAAATTCTGTGAAAAAAACAAGAACGATGGATGAGAGAAAGATGCAGAAAGCAAGAGGAAAGTAAGGGAAAAAGGAAGTGAAGACGCTTCAAGATAAAATAAGAAAAGCAGCGGAGAAACCAAGAGAAAACATGTTGAAATACAATATAGAAAGAAGCGGAGGAAGCAAGAAAAAATGCATCAAATCAAAATACAAAAAAGAAAGTAACGGTGAAAGCAAGTAAATGCTCTGCAAAACATAATAGGGAAAGTAGCGGTGAAAACAAGTGAAAGTTCTGCACAACGCAATAGAGAAAGTAGCGGTGAAAGCCAGTGAGGTCTCTGCAAAAAATAATAGAGAAAGTAGCGGGGAAAGCATTGATAAAGAAAAACTAGAGAAAAAGAAAACAAGAGGTAAAGGAAAGGAACGGAAAGGAAAAGAAAGGAAAGGAAAACGAAGAGAAAAAGAACGAGAGAAGGCAACGGAGAAATGACTGAGACACAAAATGGGAAAAAAGGTACTATAATTGTCAAGGAATAAGGAACACATAAGAAAACATAACAAGACTGGAAAGAAAATTGTTGTAGTTCGTAGTAGAAAGAAAAACAAAATGAGAGAATACGAGAAAGTACATTAAAACACGACCAGATGTGTCTCTCTTCCAACTATAAAGGGAAAATACACAAAGAAATCGTATAAGCTGACAAAGAAAATATGAAGAATGAACAGGAGAAATAAGTGCAAATTCCAGAAATCGACACAAAACAGGGATTTAAACAAACATGTAAAACGTGTTTTCAAATATATTTAACCCTAGAGGCTTCTTCCCTAACAACTCCCTCTTTCCCCCTCATATCTGCTCACCTTATCATTTCCCGGGTAAGTCCTTACTAAAGCCGTAGTTGGAAGGTTTCCCTGAAAAATCCTCCTCCGCGCAAAATTCTATGGGAAAAATAAATGAAAAGGCAGTACAAGATTTCGTCTTCTTATACAATACTGAATGGTAAACAGGGGGGAGGGATGGGAGAGATAAAGCTTTTGCTGGGATAAATCTTTTCATTTGGTGGAAAACATGAAGTTTTTTTTGTTCCCACCTCCAACTACCTCATACTTTTTGGTAAACTGTTTGTGTACGTATGTATAGACACTTTCCCCTCTTCATATCCTTTTTTCTCGTCTCCTCCTCCTCCACCTCCTCCAACTCCATACATAGAATCTGCTCAACCTTAAAACTCAATTACGATCACATTCATTTCAGAGTCTTTCTTATGTACGTTGAATGAATGTGTGTGTTTGTGCCTTTTGGAAAGAGCCGAGAGTCTACACATCATTATTTTTCCTTGCATTCCAATAGCCTTGTTTCTTAACAATTTATTGCCGCTATGAATCTCACTTTGAATGTTACTTCCCACCCAATTCCCGCTTCACTCTCCTTTCACCGCTCCTCCCTCGCCATTATTGCTTCCGTTGACGAAGATGAGTATTTTCTGTCTCACACTTTTACTACGACGACGAATAATTCCTCTCTTACGTCAGCGTCAATCTTCTTCCCAGACTTTAATGAAAAGGCCGTACATTTCCCCCACTTTTTTTTTCTTTCTATTCTATACACTCCTTTTATATGCTTCCAAACATTCTTCTCCCTTTTCCCATTTGCTGTACTACCCATTTCAGGTTGTTTTGTCCTGTAAATTTTTTATATTGAGCAACTTTAACAGATTTTTAATCCATGTACATACATGCGTGTACATGTGAATGGACATGCATATTCTGCTTTTTGCCAATCTTTTTTTTCTTCTCTATTTTCCGTGCTCTTTTTATCCATTTTCATCATTGATGTATTTTTATTTTGGTTCTACTCAATATCCAATTCTGCTTTCTTTCTCATTCCCTCTCGATTTTCCCTTATTCGTGCATTTTTTTCCTTTCATATCGTATCTTGCTTTCTGTTTTTTTCTGACTTTCTCCGATCATCTGTTTTCTCTATTGATTTTCTTCACTCCTTTCTCTTTGGGACATTCTCTTTACTGCTTATTATTGTACTCGTCTTCTGTTATTTTGTTTTTATTTAATTTTCTTCCCTGTCTCTTGATTTTCATTCAACTCTCTCTGCATTGCAATTTTACGTTTTCTATATTATTATTTTACTTTCTCTTTATCTATTACCCTCTTGCTTTCTATTTGTCTGTATTTTGACTTCCTGTTTTTCTGTATTACATTGAACCTTTCTCCTTTTTTATATCATTTTTTCCCTTTCTCTGCATTTACTTTTTCTTTCCATGTATTATACTTTCACTTTCTCTGGATTTTCCTTTCCCCATATTTTTATTTCTCTGGCTTTTCTCTCTCCTTCTCTTGGCTTTCCCGTTTGTTTGTATGCCATATTTCCTCCTCGGAATTGTTACGCCTGCTTTTTTTTTTATTCTACTCGTGCTTCTTGCTCTGCTTTTTTTTCGGCGTCTCTGGTCTGTTCAATCTCTCTCTCTTTCTTGGCTTTTAACTTCTTTCACTCTGTTCTCATTATTCCTAGCGGCTGTCTCATCATCTGTTTCTTTCCATCTCCTATACCCTCACCAGTTTTCTGTCCCTCTTTCTTTCTATGGTGCCTAGATTTTTCCATTTTCACATCTTTCGGCGACTCCCCAGAATTTGCTTGACAAAAGATGCATTCCTCTCTCTCTCTCCCTGCACCATTAAAACAGCAACTTTTATGTTCTGCAACGATAGTGCCATCAATACCAGGGAAAAAATGGAGAAGTACACACACAAGCCCGGGACGGTTGAGGGGAAGACCGAAATGCATGTACATCTCCATAGGCACCGGTCTTATTGAGGAGGCCCAACCATATATTCTATGATCTTATAGAGTATGTCATGATGCAGTAATCACGCAGAAAGTATTAAAAGAGCAATGGAGGGACGTAAATTACTTGTGTGAACACGAGCAAAAAGTGTTCCGCTAAAAGTGTAAAAATGATAAAGGATTTTTGGAGGTTAACGGACCTTATTTTTAAGGGACGGTTGAGATGATGCTGATGAGAATTTAGGATAAGAAATCATGATTCACTAATCAATATACCAGCCATACTAATTGAGCCTTACTAATTATCAAGTCCGGTTGAAATAACGCTCAATAATAAACAGCCTGAATCCATTGGCAACGACCGTAGCAGTAAGAAAACTAGAAGTATTGTTTCGACCCGCCATGACAGGCTCAATGCTTGAAAAAGACAAAATATGTCTGTAGTATGAATATGAACTATTATGCAAACAAATACTTTTACTAGTGAGAAACTTAACTC
>JAQGBT010004859.1:0-15583 GCA_034698585.1 Disparrhopalites patrizii
AGAAAAAGAAGAAGCCTTTTTCTTGGGAAAGGAAAAAATGAAAAGTGTATATGGATTCTCTTATATCCTTGAGAGCAGATGCAAACACCTGATTCACCACACACGTTCATTGGATATTAGTCAGTTGACATGATAAAAAGTACTCGAATTATTGTAATATCTTAGTATTGTTGGAAAATATTTTATCTGATATGCGGTTTGGTTGGTTGAAGTGGGAAAATTTATGAACGTCTTTCTTTCTTACACAATAAATATCAGGTGATCAGGGAAGAATACAAAAAGGTATTCGTAGGTTCCCACCCTCCTTGTGGGGCAATTGTAAGATCAATTGATGAGTTGAAAAAAACATAAAGCCCACTGGGAGACCTGTGACGACAACGGGACAACGGTAGAATATGCCCCTATTTTTCAGTGACGGCAGCATCATATTTGGAAAGTTTTTCTTCTCACAAACTTATAGAACTGACCTACCTTCTGAGTACTTACTTATGCGCTCCAACTTAATTGGCCCCAGTCGTAAGAGATTGCTTGCACGAAAATTTCGGAGACCGTTGGAACGGTCGCGACGGGCTTACGAAATGGCTCCCAGGTCGCCGGACCTTCCTCCGTACGACTTTTACATCTGGTGGTATCTTAAACAAAAGGTTTATGCGGCCCAACCAAAAACTATTGATGAAGTCCAAAAAGCAATCATGGAAGAAAGTGTAAATCTTCCACGGGATGACATTTGCAATACATGGCTAGGGGTTAAGCAACTGGAAATTGTAGTTGAAAACTCTGGAGGTCATATTGTGTATCAGAAAAACTAATGCTGCGTGTAAAATTAATTAGTTCTGCGTGTTAGTGTAAGGAAAATTAAAATAATTGTTCATTTGTTTCTGCATTTGTTTGACGTTACGGAACCTTCTCATACACTTTTCAATTTTAGTGACATGTTTTATTTTGCTGTTGAATAAAATGTATAACTAAGTAAAAACGAAACAAGAAATATCACTATTTAATAAATTTTCTGCAGTTAAGTAGTCGTTCACAGCACGTTTTCCTTTCTAGCAACAGCAAAAGCCGACAAGCGACATTGGAAGGCGGAGCCTCGGGTTTTATGGGCTCAGCTCAGTCTATGGGGCTGAGTTTAGTAGTGATTGAGTATAAGGCGGTTGGGTGTAACAGCTCAACTGACGCAAAAATACTTCGGTAGATATCTCACCTTCATATCTCAATTCTTATTCAATATTATTAAGTAAAAAATGCTATAGAGAAAGACTAACCGACAAGGGGTATAATAATCACCCCCAAAAATTCGTGTATCATGCAATTCCGTTGAAAACCATTTTTATTTCGGTTTTGCTCCCCATATTATGCATGAAAATAGCCTCCTGCAAGTTTTAAAGTTGTAGCCGAACCGTCACAGTATGCATAAATCCAGCATCAGGTATACAAATTCGCCTATACGTGCGAAAAACTACCCGTGTTGACAAGAGTAAACAGTTGACGGAAGAGAACGAAATGAATAGAAAAGATACATATACAAGGAAAAGAGACAAAAGAAGAAGAAAATAGATGCAATATAAGTAGAGACGAGACAAACTGAGAGGAAAAGTGAGGGACATGAGACAAAAAAGCACGAGACAGTAAATGAAGACGTAGGAATATTGAAGATAATCATTAAAGAGATATTGGTGTTATCTTGCGCAGCAGGGTGGTTATTCTGTCATATAGACCTATAAACGCATGTCTATAGTTACATACTGAAAGCTAGACTTACGTAGTATCCAGGTTTGGCATAAATTTGTAAAGAGGTTGTAAAATAATTCGTAAAATTAAATTTAAATGGAGCTTAACATGGGGAAATAGGGAACATTTTGGAATTTCGAAAATTTAAATATTGTTTTGCAATTCCAAAATTCAAGCATTAGTGATTTCGTAAACATTATTGTCCTGTCAAAAAAGAATAAAGTGGGCCGCCTTCATAATTAATAATGCAATTACAATACACTCATTAGAGCACAATACAATACACACTATAAACATTAGAATGTGTGTATTGTAAACATGATGTACAATACGCACATTAGAATATATTCTGAATTAACGAGTGGTTGAATATGATGAGAAAAAGAAAGCAAATTTTAGGATGTTTCAAAAAAAAACTTTTCTAAGTGTTGGCTGTCATTGCTGCCATTTATCAAACACACACTTTTTATTTTAGAATTTAAAGGTAAAAAAAAGCTTTAGTGAAAGACGAAGCTGCCATAGTTTGCTAGTGCAGTAAGCTATCGTATTGGATATTTACAACATCAATCATTAAGGTTTAATTCGAAAAAAATAGTAAATGGCATCTAATGGCAGTTTTTATGTGCCATCATTTCGTTCAAATATGCTTACGGCGTAGAAACGTACTGCCCACGCACTGGGATGGTTTTGAAATATTCGCACTTTTTGCACCATGGAAGGGTCTGGAAAAATTTCTACGTACAGTCGACTATCCCTATTATGGCCCTCCTTATAACAGTTCTCACTTTATAACAGCAGCTAAACATGCTCCCTAAAAAACGTTCTCCAATTTTTAACAGGAATTTTGTTTTCTACAACAGAGCGTCTCTTTAACAGGCAAATATTTGCAGTTTTATAGGATACTGTTACAAGAGTCAACTGTATGTTTATATATAGGTACAGCATGTAAAAATATTGTACACCCCCGGCAGCCAATTCTATATAAACGCGTCCTTACTGCAGAGTGTGAGCAAAATTTGGATACTTTTTTGCGATAAAAAGGAAGCTTAGAATGTGTTATGTTCATTCTGGACCAAATATACAAACATTCAAGTTGTATACGCCAAGAAAAATAATTAATTAGGCAACGTTCTAAATTTTGAAAAAACAACGAACACAAATTACAGTTTCTAAGACCATTAATACCCAATTTGGCCCTGATTTCCACCTTGAGATTCTGTCAGACTGGAAAAAAGGTAATGAACCAACAGCATGCAATTGATGTAAATTTGTACATTGGAATAATTATGGTGACGGGGTACTGTTTATCAGCTCCCACCAATGTCGAATAACTTAGCGACTGCTATGGGGTATCCGCTAATCCCCAGAACTTACAGAATCGCCTGAAGGAGTGAAGCCTGAATACCCTGATGGTTGAAGAAAACTATAAAAAAAGGATTTTCGTTTGATTCGACTCAGTTCACCCCTGTTCGGTAACATCAACTTCTGATCAGCCTAAAATGTTTACCATAAAAATGCTGTCTCCTATTGGCGGAATTGGTGACAGCCTTTATCAAAGGCTAGGGTATTCAGGCTTCTCTCCTTCCGGCAATTCTGTAAGTTTGCTATATTATTGCGCAAGAAAACAATTCACTCTGGAGCTGGCTACATGTTGAAAATTTATATCGAAAATAGAAATTTCCTTGAAAATGAAAATTTGCCTTTACGCTAATTTCTGCTGTGAAGTCCGATATTATCATTTTTTCATGTGCCCGCCAAACTTTTGTTATCCAGCAGCCTTAATATTTAAAATAAATAAACCTGCATAAAGATCAAAGATGCATGCTCTAAGCAATGATGGATTATTGCTTTCTTGTGACAGCAGACAGCGGAGTTAATCATTTTATCACTTTCGCAACCTAAATTCAAAAAAATAAAACATCCAGTTTCTAATTACAGCGTCAATTTTAAAATTTTGGATTACAAGATTATTTTAATAAAGTAAACCAATTCAGCTCGTGGCAGCCTCAATTATTAGATATTTGTGAATAATTAAAAAGCAATGGTTTTGCCGTAATAATGCTTTTAGTGCTTTATTTTTTTCCAGAATTCGAATAGACAATGTGTAATTACCCTACAGGGCTGTAATCAATGGAAATTTTTACTAGATGTTTTTGTAGTTTCTCAATAAAGTTTGAGGTGAATAATAATATAATAATATTTATAACTTCCCATCGACTTCTAAGGGTACTTTCGAGTACCTTTTCACTTTTTTAACACCTGTGATGGGTCACGGCAAGGTGGGAGCATTCAGTTATTTTCAGATGTTTTCCCACTTATAAAGAACACTTTCCTGACGTCCCATGGCTTTAGAAAATAGAATATTAATGCGTAGGTAATTACAACGGTACCCAATGCGTGAAACTGGAATTTTTTGACCTCAGAGATGGCTTTGCAAATCAATCCAGGTGGGCGCCCGAATTTTTCAAATGAAAGTATGCATAGGAAATTGACGCCAGAGAAATGGTCGTAGTGTTCGCAATGTTTTATTTTTTACATTCTACCCCGTGCATACAACTATACGTGCAGCATCCGTGAATATCCTACACAATACCCAAGACTTTTCCGGTAGTTTCAACACGGATTTTGACCACATCGCAATCCTTCGATTGCATATATAGTGAGTATACGCACCTACGATCTCGACTGCATTTTGTGTTGGTTGACATTGAGGTCAATTTTAATTTTTGAAAAATTTTAGATGGACTTTAACCTTTAACATGGTGGTTATTACTGATGGTAAGGGAGCACCCTTTGCAAAATTTCAATTCTTACAGGGGGCCATACTTTGACCTTATGGGTCGAGGCACCTATCGTAATTCTGGTATTTATCAACCGAATTCGAAATATTCCTTCGAGAAGATTTAACCTGGCGCGCTTTTATGGCAAACTCGAAATGCAAAAAGTTTCAACTGGTTGATATTTTTCAAAAGTGTTTTTGTTTATGATTTTCAACTTAGTTTCTCCCACCACTGAAAAACATACTTCCGTCACATGTAATGCAGCTAAAATCATAATAATAATATATTAAACAATTGACGAAAAAGCTCGAAATTTTGCAATTCATTAAAGGCATAAATATAGGTCCTAAAATGCCAAAAGTTTGCAAAACTAAAATTGTGCAATGGACGCTTACCATCACATTAGACACATATGTTACATTCTACTGCGTTACATTCTACTCATCACTAAAAACTCCAAAAAATGAGAGGGATAGGGAGGAAAGTGGGAAATAAATAGCGGTAGAAAAGAGAGATAAGAGAAAGAACGACACGACATAGGGTCAGCTATGGGTTAAGCATGGAGTCGCCGATACGGAAAGTGGAAATTTCTTGCCATGCTAAATCCCTTCAGAAATTTTGTTGTATGTTGTAATGACCCCCTTTAGTAATATTTAAAAATTTGAAATTTCAAAAGTTTTTCTCCCGTCTTGTGGGTCGAACTGGCCCAAATCTTTTACATATTTGGTAGCTACCCAAGATCGACTTCATGCACACAAAATGTCAACTGGAAACGGAGTGGATACTTGGTCAGAGTTCCTAGTAAGTCCATGGAATTCATGCCATAAAATTTGTCTTGTTTTGCAAATGGGTTGCACTGGATTTGCACAATGGTGAGGCAATAACATGATGCGCATGTCCACGGCAAAAAGCTTGGCCAGTCTGTAAGTTTTAATATCGGTTCTGGTTTTTGCACGTCTAATTTGTTCTAATGATTTGACTTCAAAAACATCAAATCTGAATAAAAAAAATAAACTTGTTAAAAATGTGACAGTTCTTATATTTGTTGGAAAAGCCGTCATAATGTTGCTAATCTTGGTTGCATAGAAACGAAATTTTTTTCGGGATCCACATGAAAATGCTCATAGCTCAGCTACTGGTACTACTCTGTAGCATGTTCATTCATTCATTCATCAATAGCGGTAGAGGGGAATTTGTTTATTGCCACCTGCAGACTGATCTGTGTCCGTGGTTTAGACAATTTCGGAGCCAATTATAATTATTTTGTGACTAGATTCGCAATAAAATTTTGTGTACGGTATTGGCGGTATGCTTTTGCTTCGACATGCGAAAAGGCAAAGGCAGAAGTAGCTACTATTTTTCATTTGCCCCAAAAAAATAATAGCACATTCGTCGTTTGATCCCAAATGGGGGTTAAGTATTTTTTGGCGAAATTCGCAATAAAATTCTGCACCACTAGGTGTCTTGATCCACTTTTGTGATTGACACGCGTATAATCAGCAAACCTTTATGGATAAACACGACTATGATAGCCGGGCAAGAATCTTGGATAAAGATTTGATCATATTTATTTTGATCAAATGCATGTATACAACTACATTTTCAATTAACTTGCAATTCTACATGAAAGTTGACTCGATGTACATGATCATGTTCAACTGAAGCCCGTAATTGATTTGTGAGGAGCACTGGTTAAAGGGGAGAAAAATGAATGAAAGTCATTTAATTTTGTTTGGGGAGAAAGGAGCATAGAATGAGGATGAGAAGAGAGAGAAAAAAAAAGAAAGCTAATTTACAAGCGATGTCATGTGTTGAAAGAATCGTGGCAGCTTTAAGGAGGACGTGGCAGGAATGTCATAGATTCTTATTGATTATACCCTTGTCTTTCATGTTGGGCGGAAGGGAGAGAGGGTATAGATCCCAATCGGACTGATTAACTTTCTCCTTCTTAACCCAACTTTCTCCTTTTGACTTTCCCAAATCTCTTCTTGATAAAACTATGCCCCCCTTATCTTCTCCGGACAATTAAAGGGGGCAAACCACAATCCACGAGGATGGCATCACAGGAACTTGTTCCTTCCTTTTAAACAACTTCCGTACTTTCACTACTTTCTCCACTTGCTCCTCCTTCTTTCTTCCATTCTGAGCAGCTCCTTTGAAACTCGTTTTAAGTAAGTTCTTGCGCAAGGAAACAACATTTTTCTGCTTAATTGATTAAATGCGAGACTTGTCTTAGGACCCTGTCATTCTTTGTATGTAATTGAGTTTGGAAGGAAGTAATTAATTTCTTCACACTTTTGTGCCCTCTGTAATGGATGTAATTCCACTCCCCCAAGCTTTTTCTTTCCATTTTTTCTGCGGGATGGTTGGGTTAAATTTTTTTTAAAGTAAGTGGGACGTATGGCCAACTTTTGAACGAAGAGGAAATTGAAGCCTCGGAAGTTCCTCTCACCGTTGATGTATTTGAAGTGGGAGATATTTTGACTCCACACAAATTTCGGATATTTTCTTCCTGGTTTTGGACGAGACAAAAGTATCATCGACAAAGATTTTTTTTAAATTCATTTCGTCCTCATATGGGTGCAAATTATCGGGGTGGGAAAATATTCCAGATAAGTAGATTCCAGCTAAAAAATGAGAATTGAATTTCAACATGTAATAGATATTTTTGGCGGGATGCCAACGGCTCTGGAGATGCGACTAAATTCCAGGATAGATCTCCTCTTTTATCAACGTATAAAAATTCTTTGCAGGAAATCCATAATAATTTTAACGAGAGATGTGCACTACTCCATGTACAGGGTGGCAGGAAACATTTTATATACCCCCATAATATTTATGAAGCAGGCATGCTACAGGGTATAGTAAATGTAAGTTTGCCATGTAGAATTTTATTGCGATTCTAGGAAAAAAAATTCATTTCGATAGGACTAAGATTAGCTAAGTTATAGCGGTTTTTACAAACAAAGTTAAAAATTACAAATTTTCGACAAAATCGATTTTTTGCTTTTGCTTTTAGGGACAAAAACTTTATGTTCCTGCAACCTTGCAAAACGAAATAAGAAAGTTTTCTAAGCAGAATTTTATTGTGGACCTGTGAAAAAAAAATCCCATTCAGATCGAACGAGAATTGACCAAGTTATGGCAATTTTCCCGCACCAAGTTCAAAAATGATAATTTCTTATTAAATCAATGCTAGATTCTGCATCTACGGGCCAAAATAAATTTATTGAAAGTGTTTCTAGAGACAAATTTAACGTTTAATTCGTTAAAAACTGTTTTTAATGGTGCTTGCTTTGAAAAATTCATTAAATTATGAATTTTGGCAAATGCCTCCAAAAGGTTCATATAAGACACGTTTCCACAATATGGCGCACTCATAGGTAAAAATTTTAGAATTATTTATTTTGTAAAATTATTATTTAAAAAGCGCCCATACGTTGTTTTTTTTAATTTTCAAGACACTAATTAGTATGAAAATGGATTTTGGTTGCAATTTCTTATGGTTTAATGAAATTCATTAATTTAATCAAAAGTTCTCATTTTTGGACTCGGCACGGGAAAATTGCCATAACTTGGTCAATTCTCGTTCGATCTGAATGTGTAGTTTTTTCGCTGGTCCACAATAAAATTCTGCTTACAAAACACTCTTATTCCGTTTTTTACGGTTATTTTACGGCGGGAACATAAAGTTTTTACCCCTGAAAGCAAAAGCAAAAAATCGATGTGGTCGAAAATTTGTAATTTTTATCTTTTTTTGAAAAAACCGCCATAACTTAGCTAATCTTAGTCCTATCGAGATGAAATTTGTTTCCTAGATCGCAATAAAATTCTACATGGCACACTAACATTTAACACCTTGTAGCATGCCCACTTCATAAAGATTAGGGGGGTATATACTGTTTCTTGTCGCCCCGTACTACATACGGATTGTGGGGCAAAAAATTCGCGGTTTGGATCCTTACAAGATATTTTTGTAGATACTTTCCCCCAAAGAAAGCCGATGTAAGGCTAGGAGAAAGGAAAAATAGGAGATTTGACCATTTCCTTTTTCTTTTCCGGCTGGGAAAAACTGAAGAAAATGCTCCAATCCGCGGGACTGGAGCTTTTGATTCGAAAATTAAACTTCCAGTCATTGACTTTTTATGGATGGCAAAATGCATGAGGTTGACCAAGTTTTTCCATCTACTTTTTTTGGTCTTTCTCATATGTAAATGCGTAGCTAGCTGTGGCCAACGGTGAGTCAGGGAAATCGAATCTGTCCAAAGTAATGGACTCTTTGCCCCGAAGTATCTCTCGTACGTTCTTCGAGTGTGAATGAGACGAAGTTGCCTTCCTCGCCTGGTCCTGAATTCTCCAGAGATGGCCTTAACACAGGTGGCAAGAGCAGCACTCGCGTGGCTATTCGGTTAGTGCAACTCCAGAGAAGTTCATGAGCTAACAAAAGCCGTGCTTTCCAGTCCAGAGTGGGGCATTGTGGGAATAAGCCCATTCCTGGTCATACCAATTCCTACTGAATTTTTTAACAACCGGCCACAGCTACCTTGACAATCCCTAAAGCGGGGAATCATCCATTTTGCAAGCCAGTTTAGAACAATTAAGTAATGGAAAATTGGAGGAATTCCTGGAAGGCTAAAAAGGTACTTTCTCCACATTTCACCCCGACGTGCGCGATTAGGTGCATGAGTAGATGCCTCTCCAGTCAACGACAGACTAATAAATCTCGAACCCATAAATTCCCCGGCTCCCCACAAGGAGACGAAAGACTTTGTGTGGAATGAAAACTTCCGCCAGTTCGATAAAGCTATTTATGAGCCTGAAAAGTACGGTGATATGCACCTTTTCAGTGCACTGGAAGCTTCAGCACTTGCAATAGTTAAATGAAGTAAAAAAAAAATGTGGAAGAGAAAAATCAATCTTAAGAAGAAAAAAATCTTTCAATCTCTCCAGATTGTGGGTGTGGAACTGGCACGTTTGAATGCAGTGCTAAATGAGTCGTGGAAAAAACTAGGAAAATACACTTTGGGTGGGAAGCGCAGCTGGCTAAATTTAACAGCTGTTTCAATCCAGTGGAGCTCCATTGGCGCGAAGAAAAAAATAGGATAAAAAAAGGCGTGCTATCACCACTTTATAAGAGGAATCTCTCCCGCCCTCTTCCATCCCACTCAATTAGCTCAATCTCTCCCACAAACCAAGTTCTCCTTATTTTTGGCACGGATCTCAACCTCTCAATGAACGAAATCTAAATGTCATGAAGATGCTTACAAGAGAGTACGAAACAGCAGTCAATTAATGAAAGTTGTCTAAATCCCACACCACTCTCCGAATCATTAAAAAGCATTTACTGATAGGTACATATAATCAGTAATCAGATACATAACTATACATAACTGAAGAGTGTAGTTCCAAAATGGCTTATGTCCAAAATGTTCAAAAGGGATTCTTTTCCACAAAATTAATTTATACCAAATCAGCTTCTTTCGTTACCTTTTCGAGAGAGTGCAGTTTGAAGGAAATATTTTAAAAAAAATTATTTTCCCCATTAGGAAATATTATCTGTACAAATAAAATACATTTTACCAAATGGAATTGTTACATTTTGGAACTATAGTGTGTACACACGAGCATAAAGCCAGGGAGATTGAAATTGAAGCCCAACTCGGAGACAGTCCTCGCGACAATCTCCCGAATAAATCCAGAAGATGTACAATACAAACAAGGAAATGGGGAAGTTCGTGAGAATCGTTCCGTTAATAGTCTTAAAGGACAAATTTGGGCTGGAAGTCCATAAAACTCCGCCAGTCCTCAACTCAAGGGAAGTTCACGCCTCGTGTCTTATTTTTTATAATGCATGCTCTTTCCCAGAATTTTGATATTGGGACAAGACAAAAGTAAATAGATGACAGTATCTGGTTTCTACAATAGAAACATGATTAAGTTTTCCGAAAAAATCCCCTGTATGAGTTAACGTATAAAATTGGAAAAAAGGATAAAAGAAAAATTGACGTTGAAGAAGGTATGCGAATCACAAAAATTAAATCAAGAGGAAAAAGCGATAAAAAAGAAATCAACAAAGGACACAAAGACGCTTTCGACATGAATGCCAAATCAAGGGGAATTCACCGGCAACACGTTCGGGGTGAGAGTCTCTTCTAAACAATGGATGGAGCCGAGACTTACAGGCCATTGAAAAGTCTGAGGAGGTTACAGAGGGAATGAAGAGGATTGAATGGGAGAATAATAGTAATCAAGAATCAGTTTAAAGGAGAAAGTCGAAGGAGGAGGTGGAGGAACAAGGGAATTGATGACAAGCCCCCAAAAAAGAGGAAGCCGAGGAAGAGGAGGAAGATGAGGAGGAAGAGGCTGGAGCCAAAGAAGTGGATTCCGATGCTTTCCATGAAGAAGGTAACGGCCGAGGGAAATATAAAAAAGCCGTCCCTAATGAACATTATGACTTTCAGCCAAGATTTATTATTCTTGTCCCACTTTCTCCCGCTCCGGCACCTACAACGGGGAAAGTGTTAACATTTAAAAAAGAATTCCATGCCTAAGGAGCATCATCTGGAGACAAAATATGACTCTTCTTATTGCACTTATAATAATAATAGGCACAATCATTGCCGCGAGACACGAGCCGTATTCGCGTCCCATTCATAAAACATGTCGTGCATTTTCCCTGGCTCTGTCCTGGTCTGTTCTCATGTCTTCGCTTCCTCTCCTTTTTCCCGCCTTTTTATTATTCTAACTTTTCAAATGTTATCTATTTTTCTTCTCCTCTAGTCCTACGGAATTGAATTTCATTGTATCTATTTCTCTTCTACGGGGACATTTTCTCCTTTTTTTGTTCTAATATACTCAAATTTTTTTTCAATCGTATATCTCCCTTTGACTCTTACGGAGAGGCTTGTTCATACAGTCCCCCGTATTTTTTCTATTTCGTCTGCATGTACATAAGAAGGGTGTGGAAACAAACCGGGATACGTCCACATATGGATGAAACTGACTTTTTCACATGAATCTAGGTAGCAACTGCACTTTCACCCATGGTCAAATGGCACCGTAAAATCACCTCCAAATTGGACCACAAAATTGATAGTTTCAGACTGGAATAAGTCTATCGGTATTTCAGTAACAAAGTGATCAAAGTCCGTAGAAACCTATGTTAGTTGCTTTCATTTGGAGTGAGAGCAATGGAGAAAGTGTGAGACGCAAGGGATAGAAACTGAATGGGAGAGAGATAAAACGGGATGAGAAAAAACAGCGAGATAAGGGCACGAGACGACTTTTTCACGGCAATATTACATTTAATTACATTGGGAAACTTTGACAGATACTCATCCCTAACCATTTTTAGCATTGTCTGTAAATATTAAACTGTATTTATTAAACGGACGTAGACCCGTTTGCCTCCTTTCTTTGTATAGTCATGATATTCCTCCGTATGTGGGGACGCGGGAAGTTCCCATTTGTACTTGAGATAAGTAGGAAAAGACTCTCGTCTCTTCCCTGTTATCGAATCCAGGCCCCCGAAAAAAACCGGGAGGAAAAACAAAGACGCTCAACTCAAGTATCTACATTCTTCAGGTGCTGCTCAACAAGGGGGAATTTGAGGGAATTGTCCTCCATTACATCCTTAAACAAAAGCATGGACGAGAGAAACACAGAGAGAATTATGGAAGAGCTTTATTCTCCTGGGTCTATCCCTCTCCCAGGCAGGGATATGAGATTTTATTTTTTCGGCAGACTTGAGTGTCCTTCGAGTACAACTTGAAGCGTTTTTTTTGTTTCTAGAGCGAGAGAGAGAGTGAGAGAAAGAAGAGTAGCGCGTAGTAATATTTTTTATTTTCTACGGAGCAGATCCGTTTACTCGCTTAGGCGAGTATATTGATAGCAAAATGGGTAAAAAATGGAGTCGTAAATCAAGAGGCATCAAGTACCCGGGGATGCGGTGGGGACAGTCGGTGAAGGGATTTATATTCGAGGGAGATACATTGGAGCGAGGGAACAGCAAAAACTGTTTTTGCTCCTCCAGCACAGCCAAATACAGTTTGTAAGCCAGAAATCATGAGAATTAATGTCATCATCTTCCACAATATTTCCCCTCATGCCCCTTCATTTTACTGCAATACGTGCAGATTTAAAAAATTGTTTTTTAGTCAAAACCGGGATTTTTGCGTATGCATGGGAATCCTTAGCCTAACTTTTACTCTGCACGTGGGAGAAACAAACAATTACAGAAACATCCGGAAAGCCTTTTCACGAGAGAGGAAAGGGATATTTCGGCCACCGGAAAATGATGTGAAAAAAAATCTTGATCTACTCAAGGAAACGAGAAGCTCCTCGAAGCTTCCAGATGAGTTCTCAACGGTCTCAGCTTCCATTATTTTTATTACGTAAGGGCATTTGAGACCACACAAAAAAAGCTGCCCGGATGGGATCAGAGAAAGTTTTCTCAAGTTGTTTCTTCTAATACATATGTCCACGATATTATCCTTTTCCTAATTTTTTTGGCAGTCCAGCCCTTTTATGGCATTTCGGCTATTTCCTGACGTGTCTATTGATGCTACAAAAATTTGTCTACAAAAATCAACATAGGAAGAAGTAGCACTATTGGAATATCTAAGGAAAAATGCTGGATCGAGAAGGAGTCGGGGAGGGTTGAGATGTTGATGGTTGCCCCTTGGCAACATTATCCCGATAAATGCTACCAAACAACACTGCTTTGAGAGTGATAAAAGTAATTTGTTTTACCAAATTTATCCCCAAACGATGTCCCAATAGCTGCCTGAAATCTGTGGAGAGCCATTAAAACCGAAATAGAACGTATCAGGTGCACATCACCTACTTAGGGCGATGGGGAGGAGATCAAGTGGGTCTTTTAAATTCATAGAAAATATCACCTTCTCTCATCTTTTATTCCTCCTCCATTCCAAAATAAAATAAAATCCCGGGAGATGATCTTTTCACCCCTTAAATTAATGCCTTATTCCCGGGAATTTAAATGAATAAATGAATTAAAAATGCACGCACACAGTGAATATACGACTAAGGAACTCCGCAAATGGGATGAGAGAGAGAGAGAGAAATGAATGAAGATAATAAAAGTCATCACACATGCTCTTTCTCGCCACGCACCCCCTCCACTGCATGCATATATTATGTAGTTTTGTGCTCAAATTGCAGATGCCCTGGTTTCCAGACGGAGCAGATGATGATCTGTGGGCAAGAGACCGCAGAGTACCTCCAAATCCTGCTTAATCCCATGTCTCTCAATGGCTCCGTCCTCCTTCTCCAAAAGGGCTGATGTGCAGTTTACATTTTCGACCTTACGGAGAACTTGATTTCATTTTTTCCCAGTAAAAAAGTGTGAAGAGGAAGAGCCTGTCATTAACATTTAGTCGGTGAAAGGACGGCGACCTTATGAGGGCGGGTGAAGGGGAAAGGATTGCCCCTTGTTTTGTTGGAGACATGATGAAAGCGGAGGAAACAAGTCCGTTTGTAGTTTGTTCACGATTCTATCTTTCTCTTCCTTTCTCTCCCGCTCTCTTTATTTTTCTGTGCCTTTCTATTCCTTTCTCTGTCTTTCTTTCACTTCCTTTCTTTCACTTTCTCTGCGTTTCTCGTCTTTCCTTCTACACGTGCTCTTAAGTTACGCCATCCTCCAGCAGAACTCATTTATTTATCATGGGGAATTTGACAAGGATTCGCTGCTTTGTACGCACCTTGGGCCACGTTCCTGCAGAGTGTACAAAGCCCCCTCGGACCCCCCCCCCATGAAAAATATAAAACAGGAGAGGAGTGTGGATAAAAATTTAATTTTTTTCCCGAGCTCATTCATGAATGTAGAAATTTCGGAGCTTTATTCTTTCCCCTCTTTTCTTCATCTCCCTTGACAATTTCCTGGCTCTTTTTTCTGTCATTGGAACAGAGTAAAGCCCTCCCTGCTTATTTTTTCCGTCTAGTGCAGCTCTTTTCTCATCTCTTGTTCGTCCATCTGTTGGGTGGTGACAATTTTATCTGACTCCAATTTTTTCTCTCTTTCATTTCTCTCTTTCAGAGAGATTCTCGGCCGTTCTACGATCCCAATTTTTGTCGTTCTCTACAGCATTTTCTCTAAAGTATGCGTACAAAAATGAAAATATCATTCTTTTAGTAGGACTCGGGCATAATAATTGCGGCGCAACAAAAATGGGGAGAACTATAATTCCGCCGTTGGGTCAATCCATAGTGAACGCAATGCCCACAGTACTTTCCCGTCTATGCATTCTAATTCAGTGGAAAAAGTGGAAATCAGCTGGGTTTCATCCTCCAAATCTGACACTAATTATTCATTGTCGTTGTTTGTCGTCATGTTTGTCTGGTTTTCGTCTGGAACCACATCTCATTCCATTCTGCTATCCATCCTTTGTTGTCCCCACTGTCGCATCTTTTTCATACCGTTCCTTGTCTGGAGAAAGCTCTGTGTGCATGCTCGAAGGCTTCATGTTACTTGAAGTTGTCACGCTTTTTTGACTTTCGTCACAATTATTCTTCGCCGGGAGCAATAACTCTTTCAGATGTTCCCTCTTCTTCCAAGTTTTCTCTTCCTCCCATTCAGTTTTGTGAGTTCATAATTCAGTTTGAATCGGAAAGGTGGTTTGAGCAGTAGTAAATTTCATCGTCGTACTGCCATTCATCTACAGGCCGTTGAAAAGCACGGCAAAGGTAATATCAGATCTATACCGTGTGAGAGCTATGTATATATCAGGGGTGGAGATCGGAATCGAAATCCGAATCGGTAATCGGAATTCATCCGAATTTTTGAGCAATCCGTATCAAAATCCGAATTTGAAAAAGAATTAATGCAAGATTTGTATCGGAATCGGAATCCATATTTAATGATCGCAATTCCGTAAAAATCGAATTAAATATCGATTCCGATCTTTTTTAGTTGTCACTTTAGGACTGTTTTGCATAATCTGTGTAAAAAAATATAGGAATATAAACAAAATTTACATATTCATGTTATGCTTTTATGGATTTGGTAACCACGTAACCTATCTCAGTTTTATTAACTATAGTTTCCGCTATGT
>JAQGBT010004860.1:0-15583 GCA_034698585.1 Disparrhopalites patrizii
GAGAGAGCAAAAGAGAGACTGAGAGAGCAAACGAGAGACTGAGAGAGCAAAAGAGAGACTGAGAGAGCAAAAGAGAGGCTGAAAGAGCAAAAGAGAGACTGAGAGAGCAAACGAGAGACTGAGGGAGCAAGAGAGAGAAAGGAAATACAGAGAAGGAGATAGAAAAAGAGAAAGAAAACGTCGGATACGAGTAATAAAACAGAGATAACAAGAGAACAGACAGAAAGAGAGAGAGAACAGAGAGAAAGAGGGAGAGAGCGAGAAAAAGGAAGAGAGAGAAAAACAGAAAGAGAGAGAGAGAAAGGAAGAGAGAGAAAAAGAGAAAGAGAGAGAGAGAACGAGAGAGAGAGATAAAAAGGAAGAGAGAGAGAAAAAGAGAAAGAGAGAACAGAGAAAACAGAGAGAAAGAGAACGGAGAGAAAGAGAGAGAGAGCAGTGAGAAAGCGAGAGTGAAAATGCGCATGAGAGAGTGAGAAAGAGAAAGGGCAAAAAAGAGCGAGTGAGAGAAAGAGCGCAAGAGAGAGAGAGAGTGAGAGAGACGAAGAGCGCAGGTTGAAGAGAGAAAATAGAGCGCAATAAGAAGTAAGAGCGTAAGATAAAGAGAGAAAAAGAACGGAGAAAGAGCGCAATCACGAGAGAGAAACATCACAAGAGACAGAGAGAGAGTGAGCGAGACAAAGATCGCAGGAGCCACATAGATCGCAAGAGACAGAAAGAAAGAAAAAGGACGGAGAAAGAGCGCAAGGTAGAGATAGAAAGATCGCAAGAGAGAGTGAGAGAGACAAAGACCGCGAGAGAGAAAGATTGCCAGAGAGATAGAGCGCAGGAGCGAGAAAGAAAGAGAGCGAAAGGGCGTAGAAAGAAAAAAAGAAAGAGAAAAACGGGGAGCGAGAAAAAAAAGCAACGAATAAGGGAAAGGGAGGGAGGGGAAGGGGAAAGAGAGAGAAGTACAGAGAGGAACTTGAAAGATACAATGTGTTGTTGTATGATTACACAGACAAAAATATGGCAATATTTTTCTATATCAACTCCTTTTGTATCTTTGTATGTACATACATAGGGACTTCCTGGAAAAAGACACGCTTATGTATACGTTTGCTACGTGTGTCAAGAGGAGGAAAGGTTTGCAAAAAGGAGAGGGGGAGGGGCATTAACACAAGGGATATGTGAGGACGTGTAATGGCAGCAGAGTGGGAGATTTTTTTCTTTCTTTCTTCTCCTTCCCCTCTCCCCCTCCCGTTTTTCGGAGGGAAGGATCTCTCTATGTATTATGGGGATGAGGAGTGTGGGAAAAAATTATACGGGGGAGGTGGTGAGGAAATGTCTTTTTGGGTGAAGGAGAAAAGGACTTGAGAAGTACGTACGAGTACATTTTGCACGTTCCTTTCTCTCTCTCCCTCTTTCTATCTCTTTCTCTCTCTGTCTTTCTGTCTTTCTCTCTTTGTCTTTCTCTCTCTCCTTCTCTCTCTCTTTCTCTCTCTGTCTATCTCTCTTTCTCTCTCTGTCTTTCTCTCTTTCTCTCTCTCTCTTTCTCTCTCTCTCTTTCTCTCTCAGTCTTTCTCTCTCTTTCTCTCTGTCTTTCTCTCTAATTCTCTCACTCTCTTTCTCTCGTTTTCTCTCTCTTTCTCTCTCCTTCTCTTTCTCTCTCTTTCTCTCTCTCTTTCGTCTTCTCCCTGGCATGGAATCACTTGTAGTAGTAAGCATTATTTTCTCTCGCTATCAGTTTCTCTTTTTTCTCTATATTCCTCTCTCTCTCTCTCTTTCACTCTCTCTCTCTCTTCCTCTTTCCGCTATTTCTCTCTTTTTCTCTCTTCCCTTTTCTCTCTCTTTCACTCTCTATTATTTCTCTCTCTCTCTCTGCTGCAATGGCAAAAGGAAAAGTTGTTTAGGGTGACTCAAGTGAACAACTTGATTGCTTCGTTTCACTCAAGTGCTCCTTGTCATCCTCACTCGCCCACCCTCCTCCTCATCCTCCTCCTCCTTTATTCCCATTCTTCTCCTTCTTTCCCCTTATATTCCTCATCTCCGCCTTATGACAAGGGCTCTCTCTCTCTTTCTCTTTTACTCTGGAACTAGGTTTTAAAATAGGAAAAGGGTTATGTGTACGTGTATAAACACTCCTCTTTATTTTGGAATGTGTTCCCTCTCCCACTCTGTTCGTCATGGATTTCCCCTTTTTTGCGCTTTTCAATAGTCTGTTAACATGCGGGGCAATTTTCCTGTAGTTTTGCTCATCCAGTTAATCGCTTGTAAGTTTTATTTTGTCTTGTTTCTTTATTTTTTTTAGGATTTATGGTTTTTCGTTGTTTTATGCTATGTGGTGTCTTTTGCTATTTCTGTATTTTCCCGCTCCCTTTTTCCTTTTGTTTTTTCTCTTTCACTTTTTTTCTTTTATTGTCTTTTGTCTCTTTCACGCTTTTTAATAAATTATTATATTTTCTCTCTTCTCTCTTTCACTATTTTTTACTGTCTTTTCTCTCTTACTTTCTCCTTCTTTTATTGCCTTTTTTCTCAGTTTTCTTGACTTTCCTGTTATTCTGTGTCTTTTATTTCCCTTTTTTGTCTCTTTGTCTTTCCATTTTCTCTCTCCTTTTGCCGTTTCTGTCCCTTTTTTGTCTTCTTTTATCTGTTTTTGTATTTTCTCTCTTGTTTATCACTCCTTTCTCTTTTCCTCTTTTTACCGTTTCTTTCTTTTTCTGACTTTCTTCACCGTTTCTTTCTCTTTCTGTTTTTTTTCCGTTTCTTTCTTTTTCTGATTTTTTCCCCGTTTCTTTCTCTTTTGGATTTTCTGTACTCTTTTTTTTTGCCGTTTCTTTTGGTTTGGATTTGGTTTCGCTCTCTCTTTTGGCTCTATCTTTGTCATTTCTGTGTGCTTCCGTTTTTCCCTCTCGTCTTGTCCTGGTTGTCTATACATTTCTGTCCTCTATTGTAAGTCTCTTGTATTATTTTCTATTGTATTCCTTCTTTCGTTTCTCTCCTTCCTATTTCTGTTTTGGGGAAAAAAGAGATTCAGGTGTAATAGTATATTTATAATCTGAGACAAATCTGCAAAATCTCCATTTATTCGATTCTCATTTTCTTTAATCATTTTTCAATCATGGCACGGATTATGATGTTTGGGCTTGAACACGGAATTAAACTAATTACGCACAACTTTCATCTCCTTTTCCTTTCAATTCTGAAGTGGCCAGAGCTGTTGGAGTGGGAACAATTGTCACCACAGTGTATATTGTGTGCTTAGCAAATTAGAAACGTCTCCAGATGATACCCCAGAAAAGGACGTGTCACCGTCGACTCTTACATTTTCTCCTTTAATTTATTTTTATTCACCCGCAAAGGGAATTTACACGGGAGTGTAAGTGAAATTGCTCCCATCTAAATTTCACATAAAAAGTCCCGACTTTCATGGGAGTCCCAGGAGATTTTGGTACTATTTCCGGGATTTTTTCCTCATGAATGTCCTCCTTTTGACCCAACAGAATGTCCAGTTTCTGGAATGACCAAGCTTGCCCAATTCCCTGCATTGTGAAATTATTTCCTCGGTGGATTGAATTTCCCCTAATGGGATGTTTTTATATGGATGAGGGACAATTTACTCACACAACACACGTATGTTTGACTGTTTTGGGGAACAAGAAATGTCACGAATTTTGGAAGGGCTTCGGAGGAGAGGAAATTAGTGAATCTTGACGTACTTGTGTAATTACGTATGTATGCCTTTCAAATGGAATTAAAGTCACTGCAATGCACCAAAACCAAAATAAGCCCCATTAGAAGGTCCCAAATCAACCCCCATATGTATATACAAAAGTATCTGTGCAGATGGCCTTACGTAACAGTAAATGGGGAGGTGGGTGCGGGCAGAGATTAAGGTTGATTTAACAAGACAGGTAATACGCACTACTTTGTTACGTCCGGAGGAATGAGCAGATCAGAGCAAAACCGTCTTTGTGGGTAGGGAGAGGCGGTGGAAGGGAGCTCGAGGCGAGACTGGAGAAAAAATCTATGGAAACATATAGAGCTCCAAATATAAGCGTGAAGAGAGAGAGAAATGTGGGAGAGAATGAGAGTGATAAAGCGAGAGAGGAGAGAAAACAGTTGATAAAACGACGGAGAAAGTGAGAGAGACAATTAAAGCTGTAAAGCAAGACCGATGGAGAGAGATATTAAAGTAGTAAAGTGAAAGAGAGGTGGAGAGAGAATGCTAAAAAGATGAAATGACAGGCAGAGAGAACGCGAAAGAAACAAATAGACAGAGAGTGCTATAACAAAAATAAAAATGAGAGAGAGAGAGAAACGGAGATAGCGAGAGAAAAAAGGGAAAATAGACGCATGAATAGAAATGAATAAGAGTAACGAGACAAATGGACAGAGAAAGAAACGAAAGAGAAAAATGGAGAAAGACAGAAACGAAAAAGAAAAAAGGCGAGAGAAACCAGCTAGGGGAAAAATGGAAAGCGAAGGAAGGAAAATTGCAGAGACAGAGAAGAGAAGCGATAGGAGAGAGAGAGAGAGAAAATAGAGAGAGAACAGAGAGGAAGAGAGAGAGAACAGAGAGGTAGAGAGAGAGAGAAAATAGAGAGAGAACAGAGAGGAAGAGAGAGAGAACAGAGAGAATGAGAGAGAGAGAACAGAGAGAATGAGAGAGAGAGAGAACAGATAGGAAGGGAGGGAGAGAAAAGAGAGAGAACAGATACAAAGGAGAGATAGAAAGAGATGACAGAGATAAGGCGAGAGGACAGAGAGAGATAGCGAGAGGAAAGAGAGGACACAGAGATAAAGCGAGATGATGGAGAGAGAAAGCGGGAGGACAGAGAGAGACAAGACAAAGAGACGAGAGAGAGATAACAGAGAAAGAAAGAGAGATAACAGAGAGAGATAGAGATAACGGAGAGAGAAAGAGATAACAGAGAGAAAGAAAGAAGGCAGGGGTAACAGAGAGGAATAGTGAGTACAGAGAGGAAGCGAGAGACGACGGAGACAGAACGGAGTAAAAGAGAGAGGACCAAAAAGGAGAGTTGGAAAAGGTGAGAGAGGAGAGAGAATAGAGAGAGAGATAAGTGGAAAGTTGAGAGAGCAGGAGGATCTCATTACTAGAAGGAAGCGGTGACAGCGTAATAAGGATGTGAAACGGAGAATACAAGATTTGTATTAAGCGAAGAAGGAAATTAATGATGAGCATGTGATTGTGTAACCCTTGTAGAATTGCTAAGAATGGAAGAGGATATGAGAAAAGCTTATTAGTGGTATGAATTCAAGTGGATGCTTTCACGGAAAGGGGAGTGCGGGAAAATTCCCTCGAAAGTTTCGGGTTTATACCTTCCAAATGCTCATTTTTACCGTGCTGGAACGACAACTGAACGAAATCTGAAAAGGCTGTTAGTACACATTTCAGTTCACAGTACAATTTTTGGAGGTATTGAATAACCATGAGTATTGAATATTTTTCGAAACGAACCCTAAACGTGAAATTGGATTCAGGAAGGAAATGCTGGAAATTCTATTCATAACTAAAAACGCTTCCGGAATTGATAAGGGAGCCAGAAAATAAAATCTAAAAAAAAAACTGTTGTCGACATAAAAAGTGTCTTGCATTCGTCTCCAATCAAATGTCCGAAGATCTCAACAAAGAGTTGAATCCTCCAAATAAAAAAACGAAATTTTGTTTAAAAATAGTCACATTTTTTTTATTTTTGTTTAAGTTTTTTGAATTTTTTTTTATTTAATCTGCTTTTACGTGGGAAATTTGCATACATATTTTTAAAAAATGAAATATTTAATTCGATTAAAATTAAAGTATCATGAAAGTGAAGGAATGGCCTAGGACAGGATGAAAGCTTAAATTAGTTAAATAGTAAACACCAAAAATGTAATAGAATATCAGCGAAAAAGCTTAAAAACTAAACAGCTTATATTAATGCCTCAAAAACAAAGCTTTTCTAAAGTTCCAAAATCAAATTTTAAAGCACAAAAAGCAATGATTAAAACATAAATGACAATTTTCTAAATTTTGAAAAGTTGATTTGAAAGCGCAAAAACTAATTATTAAAGCACAAAACAAAGTTTTAAAGCTCATCAACAATTATTAAAGTACAAAAACAATTATTAAAACAAAAAAAAAAACATTGAAACCCGAAAAATCATTTTTAAAGGACAAAGAAAAAACCATTTTTGATGCACAAAAAACCAAAAACTTTAATAAAAGCTCTAAAAACAAAGCTTTCCTAAAGCTTCAAAATCCAATTTTAAAGCACAAAATGCAATAATTAAAGCGCACATACCAATTTTCTAAAGTTTGAAAAGTAGATTTGAAAGCAAAAAACAATTATTAAAGTACAAAAACAATTATTAAAGCACAAAAACAATTATTAAAGTACAAAAACAATTATTAAAGCACAAAAACAATTATTAAAGCACAAAAACAATTATTAAAGCACAAAAACAATTATTAAGGCACAAAAACAATTATTAAAGTACAAAATCAATTATTAAAGCACAAAATCAATTATTAAAGCACAAAAATCAATGATTAAAACAAAAAGCAAACGTTTAAAGCACAAAAATCAATGATTAAAACAAAAAGCAAACGTTTAAAGCTTAAAAGTCAGTCTGAATTCACAAAAAAAAAGCATGTTTGAAGCCGACGAAACCATTTTTGAGCCACGGAAAACCATTTGTGATGCACACAAAACCATTCTTGAAGCAAACCAAATTATTTTTGAAGTAAGCAAAACCAATAGATGCACAAACCACAAACATCTATTTTTGAAGAACACAAACCTATTTTTGATGCACAAAAATCTAGTTTTGAAGTATAGAAAACATAATCATTTTCTGCATAACATATTCGGTCATTGTTTTACGTACAAGATATAATTTAAAAATGACATGGATTGGTTTGCCCTAATTATAATTAAAATAAATACAAAATCATAAGGATATGTCTTTTTTTACTTTTATATTAATATTGAATATGTGCGTGAAATTTGACTAATAAATCCTCTTTCTTCTTTGTGCACTAATTCCAGGCGGCACAAGGAGCGGTTCGGCTGGAAGGGGACGTGATCACGGCGAACGGGTCAATAATTTCGGGTCACATTCCGCACGAGATGACGTCATCGGTGGGTGGGTCCTTGACCTCCGTCTGCTCATGCCGTTGTCCCAAATGTCCGTTATTATTCCGAAAAGGGGGCTCCCACCCCCCTCGACGCCTCACTCTGACCAAGTCACCTGCGAAGATCACTCACCTCCAAGGGTACGACCATCGGAAGAGCATCTCCGTGGCCGTGTATCATCGTCATCCTCCAGGTCAACATTTCCAGTCAGCATCCTCCGCCTCAGCTCATCACCATGGACACATTATGCCTTCAGACTCCTTCGAACTCAGCCCTTCCAGATCACCTTCGCCCATCCTCGAATTGTACGACTCCCCCTTTCGACAGTCTACCAAGTCCAAACGGATGTCTGTTTAATGATCTGTTTCAAAACATTAATTATCCAAAAAAAAAAAAAAATTATTCCACACAAATAAATTCTATTTACCAAGACAAACAATTAAACTTTTAAAAATAATTACATGTTGACAAAGGTTTACGTTGAAAATATGTTAAAAATATTAAACGCTAAAAAAAAGTCAACGATAACAAATATTAAAAAATATTAAGCGTCAATCCATACTAAAAAATTAATTAAAAAATTAAACGTTAAAAGAATTGAACTTTAAAAAAAAACATTTTTTTCCCTTTTTAAACAAACACATTTTTATCATACTTCTATATATAGGACAATTCAAAAACCCACAAGATATACATATGTCATTTGAAAACAATTCTAAATAATTAAAAACTTAATTTAAAAAAATGCCACAATTACATGATTCAGAGAGTAAAAAGAAAACGTCATTACTATATAGATGTTTTCCGAAAAAAAAAATCCGTATTCTTCCTTTCTAATAAGCGGTTTTTTGACTCTAACAATAAATAAGACTTTTCACTTCATTAAACAATGGACTCTATCACTAATTTAAAAAAAACAAATATTTACGTTAATAAATATGCAAAAAATGTAAATGTCATAATTACATCTGGTCTATTTCAAAAAGGTCACCCTTTTTTTTATTACAAGAAAAAAAAACAACCTTATAAAAATGGTAGTTAACATATGGTCAAAATTTTTCAAAGGAAAATAAACAAAAAAAATCCATTCCATAAGTAACAACCACAATAGTATATTATACATAATTATGTACTAAAAAATTATGTATATTACATTTTTTGGAAACTTAATACCTTCTAAATTATATAAAGATATGGTGTTCTATAACGCCACGTGATTGTCATATGTGATTTATTCCAGTTTTTAAAAAGAAAAAGGATAAAAAAAAATTGGATGCAATATATTTTATTCATTATCTCCTTCCTCTTCTCACTCTTCTTGAAAAGAAAAAGTTTTTTTTGGGGGGGTTTAAAATTTTCCCAAATTCCGCACAAAATTACACCTTCTCACTTCCAAAAATTTTATAAATGAACGTGAAATTCACCTGGAACCCCGACAAATAGCTAAAAAGGACTTTTTTGAAGGAATGCCTGTAGACATTCAGATTTGCTTCCCGCCACCACAAACAGATTGTTGTCCTTCCAAAATGTCAACACTAAAAAAAAATGAACAGGATTAAACCTCAAAAAATGGCTTGATTTGTATTTCCTCCTAGGAAAATTCATGTTGTGGAAAAAGAAATGTAAAAAAAACATATTTTTCATGCCAAGAAATAAAAAGTTATACACAAATAATGTACACGATGAAGGCAGCAAATAACATGTTAAGATTTTAAATTTTAACCAAAATAAAAACAAAAGAGCAAATAAAATATCCCGAGAGTAAATGACGGAATATACTATTATAAAATTATAATTATTAAATATAAAACTAACCATTAAAAAAACCATGTTTAAGGGAAAGCAAAACGCGAAAAGACAGAAAGTAAATTTGTATAGAGATCACTGTGTATGCCTTCAATAGATTTACAAAAGCACGGGTTTTATGTTGGTGCTTTTAATTTAATTTTTAATTTAATTACCAGTAAAAATCAATGGAGTTGTGTAGACAATTTTAGGTAACAAAAAATATTTCTTTTCAAACCACTTCTGACTCTAGACAATGGGGCTTCGAGAGAAATGGGCGCATTGAGACATTGTTATCATAATTACATATTTATGTAGACAATAGACATTAAGTAAAAAAAGGCAAGTGGATTATTATATTATATCACCATTTATTATTAGTTATGTAAATAGATTTTTGAAAGCTAAGCATTAATTATTATCTAAAAATACTACTAAATCTATACCTGTTACAAGCGCCGCAAATTGTACATTAAAATAAATATTTACATATAAATCCCGCACGTTTCTCCACATTCAAAATCCATTCAGCACGCTGGTCTGAACCAATAATATTAAATAATATGAATGTGTTAAAAATGGGTGGATTTGCTTCAAATCAAATTTTACGGGTTAAAAGGTGAAATGATTTTTTTTAAATATGATTTTAAATATCGTTTAATTGGGAAAATATTTTATTTCAAGTCCAGCGAAAATCTTTTTATGCAATGAGAATGCCTGGGATTAATTAGATTAAATTAATTATGAAATTCTAAAATTTGTACTGGATCAACTGGAATGTGTTGTAATAATAATTAAATAGATAATTCTAATAGGACGTTGGTTGTGTTAAATGTAGCTGAATTTGCTAGGACAAGCAATGTACTAAAAAAAATAGACAATGAAAAACATTTGTATACGTAGGTAAACTTGAATCCTTTTTTTCGTGCCAGATTACCACAGTTTTCCTTTTTATGTCAGTATTTTTCTCTCCTATATATTAGCATTATAAAATGTGCTTTAATGGGTTTAAACTATAGTATGTATGCGAATAAATTATGACATATACATATGTACATATATAGGAGAAAAAAATAATATTAAAATTTTTGGGAACTACCACGAAATAATTACAAAAAAAATAATTCCCATCACTTTGACACGGGAAATGTTTTACTGGTACCATCATGTTTAATTGAAAAAAAGGGTGATTATATAAATGATCGTTTTAATAAAACACATACAAATAAAAATTTACCATAATATACCACACATGCAAAAACTGTAATAATAATGAAGGATTTCTCTTGAAAAGCTCTGTGACATTTACGGAATATATAGACGATTTTTAAAACTAATAATATTTAACTAATAATACATTTTGAAAAATTATTATTTCGTACCTCCTGGATATTTTTATTCTCATTTACAATCGCCATTATGGTCTCCATTTATCTCATTAAATATTACTAGCGGGTGATTTACGCATTTTTTAGATGAACCTATGCAGTTTCATCATTGCTCAGAAATTGGGGCGTTCAGCATTCATATTTATGATTAGTTTTTCTTTTCTTTTTACTTATTTTCGAAATTTTTTCATTCTTTTTACTTATTTTCGAAATTTTTTCATTCTTTTTTTTACTTATTTTCGAAATTTTTTCATTCTTTTTTTTAATTATTTTCGCTGTTTTTCATAATTTTAGTTTTTCTTTTCTTTATGCTTAGTTTTCTATTTTTTTCATTCTTTTATTAACTTACTTGTTCATTCTTTTATTAACTTATTTGTTCATTCTTTTATTAACTTATTTTTTTCATTCTTTTACTTTATTTAATTATTTTAGTTTTTACTTTTCTTTATGCTTTCGATTTTTTCCATTTTTTTATTAACGTATTTTTTTAATTATTTTAGTTTTTACTTTTCTTTAAGCTTAATTTTCCTTTTTTTAAATGTTTTTTTCATTATTTTACTTTTTACTTTTCTTTAAGCTTAGTTTTCCTTTTTGAAATTTTTTTCATTATTTTCATTATTTTACTTTTTACTTTTCTTTAAGCTTAGTTTTCCTTTTTGAAATTTTTTTTCATTATTTTCATTATTTTACTTTTTAATTTTCTTTATGCTTAGTTTTCCTTTTTTTAAATGTTGACATGACGGAAAAATACAATTAAAAACAGCCATCCATCTGCATGGTATACCGTGCATTTAGACAGGTATAATTACAGGACATCGAAAAAATTGGATTATCTATACGTTGCTAAAAGCAAGTAAATAGCATTTTAGTGTGTATAGACATACATATTTATATATATATACATATGTATACTGATATAAAGTGCGTATATTATTAAAAACACCTGCTTTTTCCCCGGTACTGGTTACATATTTGCTCCCCAGATTTTTGACGGGCATGAAAAAGAAAACAAACATTTGTTTTCAGGTGGTCAATCCTCCAGGGGAAAAAAACTATTTCAAACTGTGGCTATTTTTAAGGACGATAGTAATTATAGCAAGACTTGCCTCCAGGGGATTTACGGGATCATGAAGAACAGTAGCAGTAGATTTGAATAGCCATACCTTTTTTTTTGTCCTTTTTTGTTTCTTGGGAAATTCACCTGCTCAGTTTCGTACCTCCCTGCTCCATCCAGGTGGATTCAATGACCTCTGGAAATGTATACATGGACCTATTCATAACGAAATTGAAAGGATATGATTTACTGATCATATATATTTCCATAAGACAAAAAAACAAGCACTTTAAAGAAGCACAAATTTCCTTTGTCAGCCTTAATTTCACAGCCTTAATTCCTTGATAATACTTTTCTCGGGCAGCTTTTAATAGCTTTGTTTATTATTTAGGTATGTATTTAATTTATTTTTTAATCCGAAAAATCAGTTAGTCAATAACACAGGCAGTGTGAGTTGGTCAGGAATTTACATTTGAAAACTAAGCATTGATATGATTTTGAATTTAACTTTGAATGCTAAATAATTTAATTAATTAATTATTAAATAACGTACAAAATTAATCATTAATTCGTTTTCCAAGCAAAGCATGCAAATTCATCCTTTGCCAAAAATGCAACGAACGTATGACTAACCTCAAGTGGTTTTCATCAAAAACGTCCAGGCTTGACTGCGGCAGTCTGATAATTCACTGATAAGCATAAGCACATATGTATGTACATATCGCAATAATATATCTCTTCCAGACCATAAATATACTATAATAATAAGATACAATGGCTGATCCGTAGTAAAACCCCCAAAAGCTACATTCCATACCATTTCCGTTTCCCTTCCTCTTTTCTCGTCGCATCGGACGGGAGGAAAAACGCGAGCAAAAAATTCTATGCATAGCACCTCGAAGAGCAAAATGTAATGACATTATTTAACGGGAGAGGATTTAACTTTTGGGCAGCCACCCAGGTGCCCAAAGGGTTCAACGTTCTCCAAATATCCAGAGATATGTGTGATCCAAAATAAAATACAAATTCACGCCCGAAAGGCAATAAAAGGGTAAATAAATATGTATACATAGTACGATACTACTAAAGGTACTGCCAAACGGGATGACATTTTGAATTGCCCATGCTGGAGGGGTTGATCTATGAGAGAAGGCTGGAGAGAGTGAGAGAGAGACAGAGGGAGGGAGAAAGAAAGCGACAAAAAGACGGAGAAGAGAGAAAACGAGGGATATACAAAGCAAGAAAAATAGAGTAAAAATAGAGAAAGAGGGAGAAAAAGAAATAAACACCGAAAACCATACAGAGAATGAGACAGACAGGTCGAGAAAAAGAAAGAGAGAGAGAGAGAGAGAGAAAGAGCACAAAGAGAAAGCGAGAGAGATGAGAAAGCGCGAGAAAAAAGATAAAGAAGGAGAAAAAAGAAGAGAGAGAGAGGGGGGAGCGAAAAAAATATAGGTGAAAAAAACAGACAGCGTGAGAAAAAATATAAGAAAAAAGAAAGAGAGAGAGAGAGAGAGAGAGCGCGCGCGAGAAAAAAGAGAGCGAGAAAAATAGAAAAGCAAAAAAGGAGACGGAGGGAGATATTGGGAGAGAAAGAGAGAGGGAGCAACTTGGAGAAAGAGCAAGAGAAGCCAACAAATAGAGAGAGAAAACACTCGGAAAAAGTAGAAAAAGAATGCAAAAAACCGGAGAGAAATTTAAGCAAAAGAAGGAAACATAGGAAGAATGAGAGAGAGAATGACGGAGAAAGGAAGCAAGTGGCTGAGATAAAGGCAGATTCCACGGGAAAGAGGTTGAGATAAAGACAACAGAGAGAAAGAAAGAGAAAGAGAGAAAGTGAAAGAGAGTAGAGAGATAGAAAGAGAGAGAAAGTGAAAGAGAGTAGAGAGAGAGAAAGAGAGAGAAAGTGAAAGAGAGTAGAGAGAGAGAAAGAGAGAGAAAGTGAAAGAGAGTAGAGAGAGAGAAAGAGAGAAAAAGAAAGAGAAATGAGAGACTCTCAGAGAGAAAGTGAAAGAGAGAAGAGAGAGACTGAGATAGAGAAGGTGACAGAGAGAAAGAGAAGTGAGAGAGAGCAAGTGAGAGAGAGCAATTGACAGAGAGAAAGAGAAGAGAAGAGAGAGAGAGAGAGAGAGCAAGTGAGAGTGAAAGAAAGAAAGAGAGAGAGAATAAAATATAAATTCTTCCCGAGACCGTTACCACACTAAGCTATTATAACAGACATGAGAAGCCTCAACGGGAACACACGCCGACTGCTAGATCAAAGCTAATGGCATAATAACAAAGGGAATTTTAAAAGGGAGCCGGAGGGCGTGCACGAAACGGAAGCGAGCCGCTCCTCCGTTGTCAGCCCTCTGGAGAAGATGAAGACTTTGAACTTGAACCCTTTGAAACAGGTGCGTATGAGGAATGATATGTGGCTCTATTTAGAATATTCCTAGTGTATAGGTCTCCCTTTTTTACCAGCATTTTTGCTCTGTCTGTGGATTTCCCCTGAAACAGACAAGTACAAATGGGGCTAAAAGGGTTCAACGTTCGTCATACATTCACGCCCAAATGGTAATAAAGCTCCAAGAAACTGGAGAGAAAAAAATGCAAAAAAAAACGGGATATTTTTGTATTATTGTTTCTGAGTGATGTATGGGAGGGGATGGGACATTTAAAATGTCATATTGTCATATACATTTCTCAAGGGGTCCCGTTACCCACTTCCAAAGACGTGTGGAGCCTTCAACGGGAATGAGGCGACAGAGGCACATATGATGTTCACGTGCCCAAAAAAAAAAGGACCCTTCAAAAGGCTCCCTTTCACTTTCTACAAAGGTATGTATGCATACATATAGCATATTATAACACACACAAAATATGTACCGACACAGGTAATGAAAGCACTTTTGAGACGTGAGAATTATTTTTAACAAAATAACTCACAGGATTCCGGAACCCTTTTGAATGGGGTATTTGTATAAATATGGGGGCCCTTGGACCTTGACTGTTAGTTTAACTTTTGCCTGCACCAAGACGTCTTTGAGGTAAGGGACATTTTCCATCTCTGTAAAAAAAAAATCGAAATAAAATTAAATTAAGATTGGAAACAAAATTGTTTTTAAGCCTGAAAATTTACTACTGAGAAAAAAATATTTGGAGATTCCGGAAACGATATACGCATTTTGGGAACTTTACCAAACGGAAGTGACTTTTCGGGAGGAGATTTATATCAAAGGAATATGAAAAGCGCCAGTTTAGGAACTTGAATTTACAGGTGTAAACTCAAATTTAATTTTACAGCCGTAAATATCCCAAATTTAATTTTACAGCCGTGAATATCCAAAATTTGATTTTACAGCCGTAAATATCCCAAATTTGATTTTACAGCCGTAAATTTACAAAATTAAATTTACAGCCGTAAATTTACAAAATTAAATTTACAGCGTAAATTTACAAAATTAAATTCACAGCCGTAAATTTACAAAATTAAGTGTACATAAGTGTAAAGCTCACAAATTTAAAGGCGTAAATTTACCAAATTAAATTAAGTTCAACGTGTATAAACGTATTTTAATAATTATTTTAATATAATCTTTACAGACAGAATCAAAATGTGGCTTCCAACGTTTGGTTGTGGCTCCATTCTGGTCCTCCTCTGCGCCTCCACTTTGGCCGATCCCTACATCCACAATACAAACTTCTTCGCCAAGAAGTATGGCTCCTTCCAAAAACGCCAGGGTCCCGGGACGCCCTTTAATTACGAGGGTCAAACTCCCCAGAAAGTAGCCACGGGCTGTGAGGGGACCAGATATGCTGGAGGAGATGCGGATATCCAATATTATTACATCGATGCCTCCGGGAGCAAAAAGTACATCTCACCCGGGGAGTCCACCAAAGTCGCCTTTCCCGGTTCCTCCATCTTCCCCGGCGTCTACAAGTACTTCACCGTCTATTTCCACGAAATGTGCTTCCCCGTCGAATGTGATGCCAGCTCCTGTGGTTATGTTGTGGGTCCTACTTCCACCGTCGGTAAATTATTTTTAAATTCAACTATTGTTCTTCTTTTTTTTTAATTCAATTATTGTGCTTTTTTTTAAAATTCAACTATTGTTCTTCTTTTTTTTAAATTCAATTATTGTGCTTTTTTTTAAAATTCAACTATTGTTCTTCTTTTTTTTAAATTCAATTATTGTGCTTTTTTTTAAAATTCAACTATTGTTCTTCTTTTTTTTAAATTCAATTATTGTGCTTTTTTT
>JAQGBT010004861.1:0-15582 GCA_034698585.1 Disparrhopalites patrizii
TTGAAGATTTTCATACTTAATTAATTATACTTTTTATGCTTTGTTAATTGAAGATTTTCATGCTTAATTAATTATACTTTTTATGCTTTGTTAATTGAAGATTTTCATACTTAATTAATTATACTTTTTATGCTTTGTTAATTGAAGATTTTCATGCTTAATTAATTATACCTTTTATGCTTTGTTAATTTAAAATTTTCATGCTTAATTAATTATACCTTTTATGCTTTGTTAATTTAAAATTTTCATGCTTAATTAACTATACTTTTTATGGCTTATTAATTTAAGATTTTCATGCTTAATTAATTGTACTTTACTATAATTACGTGTACTTTTTATGCTATATTTTAAGACTTTCATGCTTTAATAATTATACTTTTTATTCTTTGATTTTTATGTAGAAATTATGCTTTCTATTTATTGTTTGGATTACACTTTTCACATGGTTTTGTCCCTGTAACGGGCTCCCTTATAACGGTTTTCTCCCTATAACGTTGGCAGTAAATGCTTCCCTCAAAAACTTTCTCCAATTGTGAATAGAGACATTTCTGCTCACTATAGCAGGTTTTCGCTACAACGGCGAAAACTTGCTAATTTAAGGGTTTAAGGGAAACGGTAAGGAATTTCGCTTTAATTTAGCTTATTGCTAGTTTTACAGCTAGAAATGCGTGCACTTAGTCCAAAACAATCTTATCAAGATTTAACACCATTCCCACAGAATACAAAACAAAATAACTAATAATAATTTTAAAAAATAACAAACTATAAAAATAGAAAAATGAAGAAATAATCACTTACGGTCGTCACTACCCGGGTCACACCCCCATCCACGAAAGTCTCCAAATCCCCCTCCGTGTCACAATGTATGAAATGAGTGGCGGAATCCTGCATTATTCCCTGGAGGATCCGGAGCAAAGAGGGCTTCAACCGGTAAAAGATTATATGATAGCCCTGCTCATGGAGTCCCTCCACGATCCCTCTCATGGCCTGGAGGGATGAAACAACAATTTCATTATTCCTGGAGATACAAGAAGAGCTTGGATGCAGTAGATGCATCCAGGACAAGAGATTCTAGAGAAGAAAAAGATTACTATGGAACAGGTAAAAGTATAGATGATGAAATGAAGGAGAGATCAGTGGAAATATGTACTCAAAGGATGGTGAAAGAGCCGACGAAAAAACGGAGCAAAAAAGGAACGAATAGGAAACCCCGAAAAAAAAAAAGCATCCCCGAAAAAACCCAAAGCCCTTTGATGAGTATGGAAGTAGATTTCATTAACTTTCGCATTAAGTATAAAAAAAACAACAACATCCCCAGCTCCAGGATGGGAGAAGGACTTTAAAGATGGAGCATTAAAAAGGTGGAAAATTACTCCATTAAAAGGCGGAAGGTTTACAGGGAGGAACACAAGTTTTTTTTTTGCCCCAGGAAGAAAAATAATCTCAAAGAGGGGAAAGAGTCATTTCCTCCTAAATATTATGGTGATGATCACAATCAAGAAAGGCACTCCCAGAGAAAGTTAGATGAGAGGTGATGTCTTTCTCATGTGATTACTCCGAATGTATACTGTACAGGGTGCTTTCTCCAAAATTGGGAATGGAATTCTGGAGAGGAAAAAAAATTCGAATTTCCCCGTATTTCCTTTTACATAAAAAATGTTTTTGAAACAGCACCCTGTACATGTATTTCGCGTTGTTTTGGAAGGGGGAGAAAGCAAGAATTTATAGAGGTTCTTATCCTTATTTTATTTTCAGTCCGAACTTGAACTCGTCCTTGAAATTTAAATTACGAATCGGTAATTTAACAAACTTAGAACTAGGTTAAAATTCCTTTGAAATAAAAAATTTAAGGTCGTTTAATCAAGTTCCAAAAATGATGAATTTATCAATTAACGCATTTTACCATAACATTTTAGTTTCAGCAAGAAACAAACTCGTAACAGAACATGCTTTTGGATCAAGTTAAGATTCAGAAAACTCTAAACTTTAAATTTTAAATAAAAAAGTCAATCAACTTCTGGTATTAAAAAAATTAAATTGTCAAGTAAAATTTTTTTTTGAAATTGAACTTTATACCAAAATTGATACTCACAAACTGAACTTGAACTCATAAGGAAGTCTATAGTAAGGCTGAGAAGATGCAAAAAAAGGGTGAAAGTTGCATAATAATAAAAAAAAATACTGTTAGGGGACAAACATCTTTTTCTAGGGCTTTCAGGGGCTTTTGTATAATAAAGTACCTCGGCAGCCGTAAAATCCGTGTACTGAATATGATGGCAGTCGATAACGGTGGGAGTCGCCTTGCTCCCGAAGCGCACCACGGATTTGTTGACCTCGTAAGTGATGTAATCTACGGAGGGGAATGTTAATGATCTGTCCAAAACGATGAGGATGAACTTGTTCCCCCTCCCATTGCTTGTCTGTAAAATAGAAGGGACCCCGGATCAGCAACATTTGTTCTGAATGTGCGTGCATTTACACACAAATACGTACATACATATATACATATGTATATATGTATGTGTGAAGGTATGATGTGTCCATGGGTTGAAGAGGGGGTGGATGATGGCAATGATGACGGGGATGGTGATGGAGCAATTTAAAATCATTTAACATCATTTCATTCCAAATGAACTTCCATGAATAGTAACGAGTTGTTTACCATTTGACTCTGTACAAACCTTCTCGCTGTCTATCTTTTAGAGTCTCCCTATACATATTATTCTGGCAGTGTTAATATTAACTCTCGCTTTTCCTTTGCAAGTTATCACTATCAGACTATCACGTATCCTCTCCCGACTTTAGCTTTTAATATGTGTCTCTTTCTTAATCTGACTTGTAAGAAGCCCAGCCTTTTCTCTCCCTCTCTAATCTCTTTCTGCCTCTCTCTCTATTTTCTTCGTTGTTCTCCTTCCTTTTTTCTCTCCCTCCGTCTCTCTCGCTGTTTCTCGATTGATTTTCCTCTCAGTTTTTTCTCTCTCTACCACTTCATTTTTCCCCTTTCCTTTTTCTATCTCTCTCCCTGTCTTTCGTTTTTTCTTGGTTTTTGGAATTATTTTTTTCTCTATAACTCTCTTCTTTTCTCTGTTAATTTTCCTCTCAGTTTTCTCTCTCTCTCCTTTTTCTTCGTTTTTTCCCTTTCCATTTTTTTCTCTCTCCATCCCTCTGGCTGTTTCTCTATAGATTTTATTCTCAGTTTTCTCTCTCCCGTTTTTCCCTTTTCATTTTTCTCTCTCTCTCTCTCTCTCTCTTTCTCTCTCTCTCTGCCTCTCTTTCGTTTTTTCTTGGTTTTTCATGTTTCCTTTTTTGTCTATACTTTTCTCGTTTTCTTTATTAATTTTTTCTGTTTTTTCTCTCTCTAGTTTTTCTTCGTTTTTCCCTTTCCATTTTTCTGTCTACCCATCTGGCTGTTTCTCTATTGAATTTCCTCTCAGTTTTCTCTCTGCCGTTTTTCCTCTTTCTTTTATTCACTCTACCCATCTGGCTGTTTCTCTACTGATTTTCTTTTTACTCTTCTCTCTCTCTTTCCCCTCTTGTTTTTGTCTCTTCCGCTCTCGCTTTTTTGGTTTTTTTTTCTCTCCCTCTCTTATGCTTTCTACTCCCGCTCCTCGCTTTTGCTCCATTTTTCCTTTTGTGTCTCCCTCTCTAGCTCTTTAAATTTTGCTCTTTCTCTCTCGCTCGTTCTCTAACATTAAATGCTCGTTCATCCTTTCTATTTTCCTCCATCTCTATGTGTTCGGCTTCTTTTTCTTTCTATTTGTCTCTCTTTCGTCCCTTTTATTGCCTCTCTTTCTCTCATTTGCTTTCTATTTGTCTCTCTGTCGTCCCTTTTATTGTCTCTCCTTCTCTCTTTTGCCCGTTTTATTTTCTTTCTTTCACCCTTTTTCTTTTCTCTCTTTTTGTCTCGCTGTTTGTCTCTCTTTCTTTTTCCTTTTTCTGTTCTTCACTTCTTTCTGTTTTTACCTATCACTATTTTACAGTTCTGCCACTCTGTTCGCCCTTTCTGTCTTTCGCTCGTATTTTATTCTCCGTCTGTTCATTTCAGTGCTCCTTTTCTGTATTAGTAGTTTCCTTCTTTTATTTTTGAGGTTTTCTATTTTTGTCCATCTCTTTCTCTCTCGTCCTTCATCTATTTTCCTTTCCTCTTTTTTCTTTGCTGCTTTCTTTGTCAGTGTTTTTCCTGCTGATTTCCCTCTCACTTTGTTCTCCTAATTCCTTTTAACTCCTCTCTCCCATTTGTTTTCCTCTCTTTTCTATTCTTCCCCCTGTTACTTTCAGCTTGTTTGATTTTTTAGTTCCCTAACGTAATCCTTGCCTCTCGTTTGAATTAACAAAATTTCTGCGTAAATTCAATTTTCTTTCCAAAAACAACTTTAAGCCAATATGCATAGTGTTACTACCTCCGCCTCCACGATCTTGATTCGAGGGCGAGCAGCGTAGTACAGGAGGTTGATGGTGCTGATGACTAGTCCAATAAGAATCCCAAAATCGATCCCAACACCCACCGTCACGACAAATGTGATCACCCATGGAATCAAATCGGATCCTGAATCCATTAAAAAGACATGTACATACATAGTAAGTACCTATAATTCCCTTTTGAAAAAGACGTTGGGCAACGAAATGATGAATAACACTTCACATTCACTGCCCTTCAAAAAAAAAAATCCTGAGATAAAAAAAGAACGTTAAAAAGGCAAACACAAAACACGGAAGTTTACGAAAAACTACGGGCACATACGCTTGGAACGCCACAAGGGTAAAAGGATCTCCCAGTCAATCATAAAAATGACGGAGCATGTGATGACAGCTGCCAGGCTGGCTTTGGGGATGTAATAGAAGCTGTCCGTGAGGAATTGTAGGACCAGCAACACAATCACGCCTGTGTAAAGGCCACCTGCCAACCCCAAAATAATATAGTAGAGTCTATACCAATGAACATATGTAGGAACATATTGACCATGACGGCGACCTTGTCAAAAACTGCACCCGAAATGCACTATATAAATCATTTCAGTCTTTTTTCAGTAGCCGCCCATAGCAGCAAGATTTATCCCCTCCGAAAAATCCCCAGCAAAAAAGAATCACCAGCAAAAAAAATCTCCGGCTAAAAAGAATCCCCGTAAAAAAACCAGTAAAAAATAATCCCCGGAAAATAAACCCGGAAAACAAGAATCCCCAGCAAAAAAATCCCCGGGAAAATTAAAACCCCGACAAAAAAAATTGCTGGCAAAATTAATTCCCCAGCAAAATTAAATCCCTTGCAAAATTAAATCCCTTGCAAAATTAAATCCCTTGCAAAATTAAATCCCTTGCAAAATTAAATCCCTTGCAATATTAATTCCCGGCAAAGTTAAATTCCCGGCAAAATTAAATACCTTGAAAAATTAAATTCCCGGTAAAATTAAATCCCCGGCAAAAAATTATCCACGAAAAAAAACCCGGAAAACAAGAATTTCCAGCAAAAAAAAAAAACCGGCAAAATTAAATTCCCGGCAAAAAAAATCGCTGGGAAAAAAATTACACTAGATTGAAGACAATAAAATCTTAAAAATAGAAGGTAATATCCACAATTACAGAGTGACCTTTGACCCCGACCTACCCAAGGGTGTTTGAACCCCACTAAAAGCATTCACTGTCGTCCTGGCAAAACTCCCACCCACAGCATAGGAGCTGAAGAAGCATTGGATGGCATTGGTGATTCCGATGCAAAGAGTCTCCTGGGAGACATCCACCCTCCTGATTCCCGCCATGGCCTTGGCCACCGTAATGTGCTCCATGAGTCCCAGAAGAGGAAGGAAAATCATGGCTGAGGAATCGTCTTGAATGAGGTCAATGACCTTGTAGGTCTGATTCGTCGATGCATCCACGATCACATCGAAGGGCGGCGGAGTAAATGTGGGTAAGCCCGCCGGAATATGCTCTTTTATTCAAATCATTTGCAATTCTTAATTTACACTTTAATGAATTTAATTCCTGATTTTAAATTCATCGTATATATTGTCCATAATTTCTTTTATACTGTTACCAATAAGGTCAAAGAGTCTGTGTTTGGGGTCGGGCGGATCCATGAGGTAGCAAAAGAGCGCACAGGCAAAGAGGATGATGCCGCTGCGGGAGCAAGAAATAAACCAAAGAACTTGGTCCAATTTGGGTCGTGACACAAGGATGGGTGCCAGGAAGAATTGCATTTGCTTTTTTCATCCAATTCCCATCCAAAATAGTGAAATAAAGGGGGAAATTATAATTATAGAAAATTAGAACTTTGAATATTTATACTGACGTTTCTGTAATCACATTTTATTCAAATAATAGGGTGAAAATCCGAGGGCCTTAAATTTACCAATAAATAAATACTTAAATTAATTTTGTGTGTTTGTTTTTTTTATTATGGTGTTATTCCATGTTTGAATTAATTTCGTGTTATTCTGGTTTTTTTTTAATTATTTGATTACCTTCAGGAGGAGGATGGCCACGATGCAGAAAATGGCCAAGTACACGTCATTATGATCCCTCACGTCATTATAATTGACGGCCAACCCCTTAATTGTACTCACAAACCCGCCTGTGTCGAAACTCAGTCCCAGAAGAGGTCGAAGTTGAGTGATGACGATGTACACGGAAATTCCCGACCGAAACCCGCTCACCACCGGACGGGAAATGAAATTTGCAAAGAATCCTTCACAAAATCCATTAATACATATAGGGTCACGCTTAATATTGTGGCCACTTTTTTATAACGTTTTTTTTTTAATTTTTTTCTTCTGCCGTGGTTTAAGTAAGACATTTTGAAGAAAGAATTCTAATATGTAGCATTGTAAGCTATAACCAAAAAAATATGTACTAAATTTTTCCTCACTGATTTCATATTATGATTTTGTTAAAAACATCAGTTCACAAATGTGACCATTTGCAGGTAATTGTGACCACCCCACAATAAACAAGCTTTACCCTATACTCACAATCAGACTAAAATTGCGATTTTTAGTATCGTTTTTGCATTTTGTTTTTAAATGTTCCAAAATTAAAAATGGTTGTTTTAATCTTCATTGGAATTCCAGTTTTAATTCCAATGAAAACTGGAATTACAATTACATTGCAAAAATGTTAAGGAAAAGTTTATGGCAATGCATATTTTTATATACCTAATCGAAGGATGCCAATCAAGAGAGTGACAATGGCGGTGACGGCGGACAAGAACGTGGCATATTCCGGGGGCTTCCCCTGGATGTACTTATAGGTCAGGATAGAATGGATGGCCGTGGGTCCGATCGTGATCTTCATCTCACTCCCGAAAAAGATGTAGACGAAACATCCCACAAAAGAAGAGTATAATCCCCACTGGAAATTTTACATATTAATATTGCCCATGTAATATACTAGATATGTACCTAAAAATTTACTAATTTACTAATAATTTACTAACAAAAATTTTATTCAGCCAACAAGTGCAAAATTCCTTCCAGCTGTCCGTTTCTACTTATTTTAGTTCCCTCCACAAATTGCATATTTGAGAATAAAACAAATCCAGACACAATTAAAACAGCACAAAAATTACAGCAACGCAAAAAAATGAAAATTGAGACTGTAAAATTGTGTGGACGGAACTGTGAGAAGCTTTTCAAAAAATACTTTCTTTAAAAAATTAAAATTTTAGTTACAACAGGCGGCACGCCGGCAATAGTGGCATAGGCAAGGCCTTGAGGCAAGACGGTGAGGCCGACAGTGACTCCAGCAATGAAATCTGCAATGGCCTTCTTCCAAGTGTATTCCGGGAGCCATTTGATAATGGGAAATATTCTTTGGAGGTTTTTTCTTCTAAGAAATAAGTAAAATAAATATTTGTACCCGCTTCCAGATTTTTAAATACGAAAAAATACAATTCAAAAACCAAATCATCTTTAAATACGTATTAATTTTTTTTAAATAATTGCATTACCTGAATGCCTTCTGACAATAATTAGCTGGAGTCTCCGACCGTTTCCTCTGGGTTTGTTCGTCCGGAGTAAAATTGGGCACATCCTGCCTGGAAGGAATTGTCTGTAAACTTGCAAAACTGTTGGAATAAACCAATTTAGTCTTCATCTTTGTGTCTTGTCTTTATTCCCTACTTATTCTTGCTTTTGGAGGGCAAATAGCACTTATTTAATCACATTTCAACAAGAATCCAACAGGGATGTCCTTTGATATTTACGATGAACGTTTGAAGAGCTGGACGCTCCAGCAAATGCTCCTAGCGCCTCCAGAATTTTCTTTAAATCGGTCTTTTTTAAAGAAGATTTCCGAGAATAAAATGAATTAAAACATTCGCTTCCAGTGGCTTAGCTTAACCCTTTACACAAGGTGTGAAAATCACGGTGTAGACCGTGCAAGTACAAAAATTACCATTTGGTCCATGTGCAAGAAAAAAATATCTCTTATGCTCTTTTTGGAAATTTGAAAGGAAAATTAGGACTCATCTTTAAGGCACATTAATAATAAGCAGTGGGTTAAGCATATTCAAGCTCAGACAATTTTTCAACCAACAACCCAGCTTTGTAATTCCGAAATGAACCAATGTCCACCCAAGTAAATTGTTGGTTGTAACATTAGAATTTATGAATGAAGAATCGTACTTGGTCAAACATCGAAAAGTTACATGAGAATAATGCGATTCCATCCTTTCTGGTTAATACCGAGTACGAACAAATACTTGTATAATACATGTGCTCATAATTATAGCCATAGCTGCACTTGAATCCATGATTTATTTAAATGGCTTCACGCCGCTTTTAATTAGGCCTTAGGCCTTCCAAGAAAGAAGAAACTTACCTTGCACGTGAAAGCACGTGTGGATGGATTTCCACTGAGACTTTCCTCTCACTTTGGACCAACTGCATTCTGTCTTCATTCCATCAACTATAATTATGCATCTGCAGATTAAAATTGAAATTAGCCATTACAGACCAAGTAATGCTAACTAATCAATGAAATTTGAATGATAATTTGGAATTAAGACGCGATGTAGCTGGGACAAAAGTTACTTGGAGTACATTGAACAACGGTATATGAATTGTAAATCACCATTAACCCTTTCATTAATATGCGAATGCCACAATGACATTCACTTTCTACAATTCTTCACCTGACCTTCCTATCTGCAAGTAAAGAATGCACAAACAAATATGATTTTGCTCCAAAAATAATAATTTACCAGAACAAAAAAAAAACTAAAATCTCTAAATTTTCCTTTTGTACGTTTCCCATGAAAATGTGAACCAAAAACCTCTACAATGTCATTAAAAACCATTAGCAAAGCATTGAGGATATATTCGTCGATCGAAAAGCTACTGGAAGGAATTACATAGCCGTCCCAAACGCCATTTGTGCAGCAATTCTGTTCCCGCTGCTAAATTGAGATTTTGGGACTTAATCTGATTTGTATTCGGAGTTTCGTTTCTGCAATTATATTTTCTATTATATAAAATTTGGGTGTATAAATCTGGGTGTATTTGACACTGATGAGATGACCATTTATCCACTAAAAATGCACAAGGAACTGCTGCATGGCATCGGCAAAAGTTGCGAGCATAGTCTAACGGATGAAAAAGAAAGTTCCAGTCTCGCCTTTCCCCGAATTAATTTCCATGAATTTGTTTTTAACGTTTCTTTTCGCGGCTTAATCCGGTTTTCTCTTGAAATGACTTTCTTTCAAAATTATATATAGTTTCCCTGCAATTTTTCGAATTCCAATCGCATCGAATTCCTGGTGTAAAGTGAAGTCCTCAATTCTGTGAAATTGAGTTTGTGAACAATTAATAAAATCGGCTATTGTGACTGGATTGTCCAGGCAATTAACCTTGAGTTTACCTCCGAAGGAATTTGGAACGGCAAGCTTAGGATTTATGTAAGTAAATACTATCCAACAAATATTTAAAATGCTTGGAGAATTCCTGTGCCTAGCTCTAAAAATGTTAAAATGGGATTATAATTAAATACGATTATCATTAAATCTCTAAATACTTTCTCATTGTTGATTTATACGTAAAGCTTTAAATAAGCAATCAAAATAATTATAACCAAGCGTGAATAATTGTAAATAATCCAAACTACCGGAAAGGAAATCCATACGAAAATTGCAGAACAAACTGCCATTAGAAAATCATTAAGCTGAGCTGCAATTCTCCTTTCCCCAATAAAATTTACTTAATCCGATTTATATTTTCAAAGTTTCGTTAACCGTAAAATATAAATACTCAATTTATTACATGTAATGTTAATGCCTATATTTAATTTTAACCACGGTTTAATGGTAGATACAGACATTTTTTGCGCTTTTATTACGTCCACAAAGTGCACCAAGAATTGCCACATGGAATGGGTAAGGGTTGCGATTGACATCTAACGGGGAAAAAATGAACTTCCATTCGTCTGCGTTTCTAGAATTACATTGTCCAGATAGCAGTTTTTGTTGAAAACGTTTTCTTCAAGGTCTTTTCGCACTTACAATTAATTATAAATATGACTTTTTATTTTGAAAATCATGTTTTCTGCAAAAATTTGGAATCCCAATGATTGAATTATAAAATCTGTTGATTGAAATCTGTTGAAATTAAAATTATCCTGTTGATAACACATTCTTCAAAATCTATCATCATTCTTCTGCAAAATCTATCAGATTTTGCAGAATTACGACATTTGACTTGACCTTCTACTTCCGTGTCCCCTATTGCGGTCATTTGGGGAAATAATTTTGCGGAAAAAACAGTTCTCCATCCACCCGAGATTATAATCAGCATGGGTTGGCATGCAATTTTTTATATATGAAAGCATTTGTGAAAAATGAACCAAACCGGTTGAGCATTAACCTTGAATTTATACCTTCGAAGAAATTCGTTCTGCACTGGATACTGAAAGATTATGAAAGATATTAACAGTTACGTAAGTATTACTATCACGCACATATTTAATGCCTCCAGAACCACTCTGTACGTACAACAATGCTATGGAAGTTCTCATAACGTGTGCAGATATTTGAGGATTATTTATTATTTTTGTATGGTCAGCATTAATGATGCTTGTGATGGTTTTGGTGGAACTCTGCATCAATAAAGTAAACATGTAATGTTTTTTCTGTCAATAATGTCTACGGAAAAAAGATAAACTTTTATATGACGTCGATAGTGTAATAACATGATGAACGGTTGGCGTATTTATTTTTGATAAAATATTATACACACAGACTTCAGTTTCAGATAAAAAGTAGATCTGGTCAAAGTACTGGCTGTCGCAGTTATCAAATTAGCCCTCGTTAATTTCTCATTTGTCCAAATCTGTGACAGTTATTACAATTGACAAGATTTTAAAAATCTAGAATGATCCCAATACTTCGTGTGGTGTAATTATTATTTTAACCCTAATTACTTGAATACCAAATTCGCAGTGAAGAATTTGTGGGAGTTCAGATGTGATCAGTTACACATAATATATAGTTATAGTTACATAGTTATAGCAATTGAGCAGGTTGGCTCAACCAAGAATTTTAAAGGCTTAAAGGACTGACAAAATGTCTGAATCAAGTGCTATTTTGCGCGTTTTGTTACTAGCTTTAATAACCGCAACGGCTTGGGGCTCTTCCGGGTCATTGACCAAGGCGCCCATCGTGACCCTTACCCAGGGGAAGGTCAAAGGGATTGAACTGGCCTCACGTGATGGGAACAAATACTTTGGATTCTATGGAATTCCTTATGTTAAGCAGCCAAGCAGATTCCAGGTGATTTCACAAGTTTAAAAATTTGGTCATTTTTTTATGTTTCTTCCCCATTCGTGTATTCAACGTTGTAGCATGTGGAATTGTAGAGTCAACAGAAGTTTATCCAAACGTCGTTGTTAATTAAATATAAACTAAATATTGATTCAAACATATTTATTTAGCTTGTGTACATAATTTAATCAAGTATGTAGGTACATATAATGCTTGAATCAATAAATCGTATGTACCATAATGACTTGCACATTGTGTACAGTTAATGTCTACGGAATGGTCAAATTTATTATAGCAAAACGTTGGAATACATTTGAAATGGTTTCAAAACGTTTTTTGTAGAAATTTGTATTTATAAATGTTTAAATGCATATACATATTTAATATTTTTTTTATGCCAGGATCCATCTTTTACGGAGCCTCCGCCAAAATGGGAGGGAATCCGAGATGCAACCAAGCCGGGGCCTGCGTGTCTCCAGTTTGATTATGTCAAAAATAAATCCATGGGCGAAGAGGATTGCCTTTTTGTCAACGTCTACACTCGCAATGTGAAGCAGCAATTTTGCTACACCAATATGTAGATCAAATAATTGCCTAATCATATCGTACTCGACATATTAACATAATGATCTCAATTAACTAATTAATTATGTTAGATAATTTCGAATTATCCCAGATTGAATGAGAATAAGCTATACTAGTATATTTTTTGTGTTTTTGACGCTTCATATGATTTATATTTGTACTAATATTTGCATTGATCACCAGGTGAGCACAAAATTGTCTGCGATGGCTTACATTCATGGCGGAGGCTTTCAATGGGGAACCAGCGCCATTCATGGAGCAAAGTACCTGATGGATGAAGAGGTTGTTTTAGTCACGTTTAACTACAGGCTTGGTCCTTTTGGTATAATAACCGATCTAGAATCGGTAGCTATCTTCAATTCTACATGTAGGGAATTAATGAAAAGTTTCAAAAGGAAGCTGCACAAATCTGACCTCAGGCTAATCAATATTTTTGTAGGCTTTTTAAGTACGGGAGACTCAAGCCTGCGGGGAAACATGGGAATGAAGGATCAGGTGATGGCATTGAAGTGGATACAAAAGAATATCGCAAATTTCGGGGGCAACCCCGATTCCGTGACACTCTTCGGAGAAAGCGCTGGGGGAGGGGCTGTATCTTTACATGTGTTGTCTCCAATGAGTCGGGGTAAGAATGGCTGGTAGTTGCTACTATAACTGTAAGTTACAATCCAAAACAATATGGATTCTGAATCGCGATATTTCCGATTCAATTAGATTAAAATACTTCAAAATTCGATTCAATTAAAAAACGCGAATCGAATCGCATAATCCAATTTAAGAAGAGAATCGGATAATACAGAATAATACAGATAATAATATTGTAAAATTTAACTAATATTCGATTCATTAATAATTACCGATGTGAAACTTTTGGATATTCTTCCGAAGCAAGGCAGTAACCGTCAAAATATTTTAGCAAAAAACCAGCAGATAAATACAACGTCAAATCTTGCATTTATTTAAGGAGGCAAATAATTGATCTTCATTACAGGCTTCAAATTTGCTAAAACAAACTTGCTTTCAGATTTACATCATGAGTTCGAATGAAATCGAATTGTACATTTTTATTCGATTCGATTTAAATCGGATGGTGTCAAATTTTTTACAACAAATCGGATCATACTGCCGTTTCCAAACAGAACTATAGTAAACGACCATTTCAGTTCGATTGTTTTCCATTTACAGGCTTGTTTCATCGTGCAATTTCACAAAGTGGAGCTGCCCTAAATCCTTGGGCCGTTCTAAAAAATCCTCGGCTCTCAGCTAACAAATTGGGTGCAAAATTAATTTGTCCTGTCCACAATTCTGCAAAATTGGTGGAATGTTTGGCATCAAAAGACCCTCAGGAACTTGTGGCGCAATCTCTGGCTGTATGTTACTCTAATAATAATAATCTAAACAATGATAATGTGGATTACACACACTAAAATCGTTAACTTGAACGTTTTGTTTATGTAACTATAGGAATGGTACATAGATCCGACAGTTCCATTTGGGCCTGTGGTTGAACAAATTGGTCCAAATGAGATTGAACAAGATGAGGCTTTTCTCTCTCGTTCCCCGATTCAGATTTTGACCGATGGTTCATTCAACCAAGTGCCTTGGATAACCGGGGTTTGTGAAGATGAAGGCATTTATCTACATTCTGCTGGTACTGAACATGTGTTTTTGAATCAATATGAACGTCTCATTATTGTATCTCATCATGTTTGTACATCGATGAGGAATATTCTCGAGCTATCCGATTACTGAATTTGACGGATTTCAGTGATTTTAAGGGAAAGCAAGCTCTCGAGGGAAATCAACCAAGACTGGCATCGAATTGCTCCAATCACCCTAACTTATTACGAAGACACCGAAGAGACATCAGAAGAAGTAAATTTAATCTCCGATGCGATAAGACAATTTTATTTTGGAGCTAAAAACGCAACGATTAACATGGGATCCAGGCAAGCCCTAACGAATATGTATTCGGATCGCTACTTTGTTCATGGTGCTTGGAAGACTGCATTGGCTCAGGCTAGACATGGAAGCCCCGTGTACGCTTATGTGATATCCTATAAGGGGAAATTTAGCTTTTTGGAGCAACGTGGGTTCAATAGAAGCCAAGGTAAGACTATTCAAGCGTTTACAATAACATTAAAATAAATGATTAATTCTATTTATAATTCATAATATTTATCAAATTAAATTATATATAAAATAAATAATAAATCTGAATCTTCTGGCAAGCTAAATGTGTTTAGTATCCGCAAATACGTTTACATTAGTTGATAAAATTAAAATGTTTATCCCAGGTGTCACCCATAAGGACGATTTACAATATTTGTTCAGTGGTTTAGCCCCAGAATTAACTGGATCGGATGCGGATTTCTCTCGTAAATTTGTTAAACTTTGGACGAGTTTTGCCAAAACGGGGTAAGTAATTATTCTTATTTAGCCTTCAAATTTTCACATATCCCGTTTTTGGTCGTCCCACCGCTTGATTGAAGGCTTTTTGTTTATCCTGAGATTTTCAAATTTTTTATTTAATTAATTTTATCAGAGAACCCGGTGATACATGGGGTTCTGTCAGAAACTGGAGACCTGTGTCAACAGAGGAAGTGTGGAATCAAAATTTGCGTTTTTACAAACTCGATGCAGAAACACAAAATGTGAACGATCCTTTCAGCACCAGAATGTTATTTTGGGAGACGCTTATGGCCCAACATCCTATCATTGGCTTCCCAGGTTATAATATCACATCCGAGGAAAAGTTAGCCAAGCTTCCAAGGCAAGAATTGTGAAGGCAAAGCTGAAATCTATAGGATTCAAAGCAACTTAATTCCCTGGATTTTTTTTTATTCGCATTTTTTTAACTTTTGTTTCCCCCAATCAAGTTCCATAAAATTTGTTGGTAATTGCAAATGCATATTTATTTACATCTATTTGTATGCACAGTAGAAAATCCTTTTTCCTTCGCCATTAAACGTGCCATGTCAGAAATTAGCCAGGATTTATTGCCAAATAGATTTAGAATTAGATAGTAAATATAGTGTTTAGATGAGATAGTATAGATGTTAGTATTTAGATTGGCAAATAATTTTGGATTTTACTACACTATTATACTAATTAGTACTTTATATTAGTATTGCTAGAATTTCCTTGCCTGTTTTGATTGCAAATTGGTAAAATTCTAGGTATGACATCCGAATCGGTATTGGAATTCAAATCGGAATTATATTCATATTTTTCAGTATTTTAATCGGAATTAG
>JAQGBT010004862.1:0-15577 GCA_034698585.1 Disparrhopalites patrizii
CTTTCTCTCTCTCTCTCTGTTTCTCTCTTTTTCACTCTCCCTCTCTCTGTTTCTCTCTTTTTCACTCACTCTCTTTTTCACTCTCTCTCTCTTTTTCACTCTCTCTCTCTCTGTTTCTCTCTTTTTCACTCTCCCTCTCTCTGTTTCTCTTTTTTTCACTCTCTCTCTCTTTTTCACTCTCTCTCTCTCTGTTTCTCTTTTTTTCACTCTATCTCTCTTTTTCACTCACTCTCTCTCTGTTTCTCTCTTTTTCACTCACTCTCTTTTTCACTCTCTCTCTTTTTCACTCTCTCTCTCTCTTTTTCACTCTCTCTCTCTCTGTTTCTCTCGTTTTCACTCTTTCTCTCTTTTCACTCTCTCTCTGTTTCTTTCTATTTAACACTCTCTCTTTTTTACTCTCTCCCTCTTTGCCCTCTCTCTCTACCTTTCTCCTTTTTACTCTCTCTCTCTTTCTTTCTCTCTCTACGTTTCTCTCTTTTTCACTCTCATTCTTTCTCTCTTTTTCACTCTTTTTTGCTTTCATATTTTTCTTCGTATCTCGGCTTTTTTCTGTCTTTCCCCACCGCTATGTCGTTGTTTCTCTCTCTTTGTCTCTCTTTCGCCATTTCTGTCTCTCTATTTCTATCCATTTTTATGCCCCCTCTTTTTCTTTATCTCTCTCAATGTCTGTATTTATTGACCTCTCTTTGTATCTTTCGCTAACTTTCTCTTTTTGTTTTTCTTTGTCTTTATATCTCTGGCTTCTCTTTTGTTCTGTCTCTTTCCTGTCCATCTCCTTTCTCTACTTTCGCCCTGCGTTTTCTTGTCTCTCTCACTCTTTTCCTCTCTCACTGTCTTCTTTCTCTTTTTTCCCCTCTTATTTATTTTTCTATTTGCTTCGCGTATGTCTCGCTTTTTCTGTCTCAATTTTAATTGTTTTTTCTGTCTCAATCTTCATATTTCACTTTTGCACTCTATTTTTCTTCCGTCTTGTCTCCGTCCCCTTGTCGTCCATGCCTCTCTTCTACTCCTGGCTTTCTCTCCCTTTTCGCCTTCTTCTCTTGGAGAACTTAATCTAACCCGGGATATTTTGGAGGGAATTTAAGTAAATGGAGACCCCATGTGGTGTTTGTTTTGAAGAAATGCATTTCATTTTTTATCAGGCTTGTTTTCGTTTTTTTCCCTTTATTTTTTGAATCATTTGCTGGGGGTCTTGTTTTTCTTGGCATTTGGCTATGCCCGATAATCCCTTCCCTTTTGCTCCATAAAAACGCAGGGTAAACATCAATAAAATGGTTCCTTCACAGAGACTCCCAGAAGATAAATAAAAAATACCGTTATATATTATACCTACATATATTATACCTTCTTGCATATGTATACATATAGGATAATGGCGAAAAACAAGGGATAGAGTTTCAGTGGTAAATATAAAGGGCAAAAATTAGCTATTATTTTGTTCTCACTGTGGTCATCCCCTTTTTTTTTGGAGGTCAAGGGGGAAATGGTAGACAGTGATATGACAAGGGATTTTTATGAAGCTTTCATTTTTTATCGTCTGACAAATGACAATTATCCGGACACGACTAAGCTATTTGTGTGGGACAACTAATCTCATTCGAAAGGGCAAACTGGTACATATGTTATGGTGGCCTTTATGATATTATATTATAGCAATATTTCTTTTTTTTCTTCAGTAAATATCCTTTTTTTTAATCCCTTGCCCCGCCGTGGCAACTCGTCCGGCATGAATTGATAGAAAAAATGGTAAAATACACTTTTCTATTTGAAAAAAATCCAAAACACTCGGAGAACTTTTTCCCTTTTTGCTCCAAACCTTGATAAAATAATTTTTTCTAAAGTAAAAAAAAATCCTTTTGAAAATGCGAAAGCAATTATTAGAAAGACATTGCATGTTTTCATTTGTTCTTTTTTTTTTGTGAAATAAACGAAGGAATTAGGACAAATGTGCACAGACATTTACAAGTGAAATTGAAGGAGGAAAATGGAGCGGAAAATTGAATCTGTTTAATGTCAGGGTGCTTTTATGGGCGAAAAAAAAAGTAAACGTAAAAGGGAAAAACATTCCTTTTTTTAAGGGGAAAGAACAAGAGGGACAAATGATGGAAAAATTGCCGAAAAATTGCAAAGAAAACTTAATATGGGACTGTCCAGGAGGAAAAGAGTTAATTAATGATGATGGACAGCTTCCCCACAAGAATTTTTTTTTAATTCAGAAATTACCTTGTCTGACAATGCCCCAAAGACCTCCTGTGGTGAACAAAAGAACTTTCCAGATGAAGCTTAGCACTGTTTACTCCTAGTTTTGAAAAGAAAATTAATTTGAAGAACACTTTTTGCTTCTAAATTCCTTTTTGACACATTCACATGCATCACGTTTATCTTATACAAATTTTGCTAGAAAATTGCCCTTTGAGAATGCAAAAAAAAATGTCGAATTGCGATTTCCTTTCCTTCTTTATCCCTTGATTTTTCTCTCTTTCGTCCTAGACTAATTAATCAGAGGCAATTTAAGGATATTTTTTGGCAGGAATTCTTTTGCATTGTAGAAAATTAAAAAAAAGTCCTCCATTTCTTATCTTCTGTTTACTGGATTATGCAAATATATTTAACCTCTTACCCAATACACCAGTGACCTAATATTGGATTATATACATTTTGAAAAAAGTGCAAAACAGTATGTAAATAAAATTTAAAAAAATAATTAAATACCTCATCAAAGAATTACGACATGTTCAAGCACATTTCATATTCTCAATATGAGGAAATATATTGACTCGTGATGATCCTGAAAGGCTTTAGGGAAGACCTGACCAAAAATTGTATTTGTCCAATTTTTTGGTATATGTAATAATTAATGGCTTTGCATCCTTCACCAACAACAATCTGACTGTTTACCATTAATTTTATTGGTCCTTGTCCATGTGTACTTTTTCCTGTTAATTTTTTTCCTGCATCCACCAGAAGTATTTTTGACGAGTAAATATCAGGGAAAAGGGAAATTTGTATAAATCATTGTCAGGTAATAAATGCGATTGTTATTGTCTTTGTATACAGCTTTAAAAAAATGTATAAATGTTATGCAGTAAAATTAACTTGATTTTCCCGCTTGTAAGGCAATTAAATTTCTTGTCCCTGTTATATATGTATATACCATGAGTTTAAGCGTGGGCAATATCCTGGTTGCTCCAAACCGGACCAAGTCCACATTTGCTAAGCTTCTGAATCAAGAAATTAAATCCGGAGGTATTTGTTCTTCCCATAAAAATGCATAAGGGCCTGCATCATTTTTTTTTATTTACAAAATTTATTATTCATTCAAGGCTCTTCCTTCCAGGCATTTACAGGGTCCAAAACGGAAAATGAAAGTGACAAAAAAAATGAAATTTGTGTTTCACAAATTTCCAAACAAACAAATATCTATATAGGTACTTATTCGGTTAAATCGTTAAGCGTATAAAATGTTCCCTTTTTTCCTCTTTATTTACATCTCCAAATTCCCTTGTCTTCCCCTGAGAATATTTCGCCTCGTAAAATATGTCATTCTCGCAAGGGAAAAGGAACTCCAAGGGATAATAACTGGCGTTTTTATAGCCAGTATTTCAAACGTGTTTACCAAATTTAACAACCCCCAAAAAAAACTTTGCTCAACAATTTCTCCGAAGGTTTTTCCGTACTGCAAAAAAATTTCTCATGTGTAGATATAATTTTTGAGTACATTTTTTTTTCTCTCTTCAAAATAAAACCATAATTAAACCAAAGGGAAGGACTTCGGGGTGGTTGTGATGGAGATGAAAGGCTTTATTTTTACTACCACATTTATAGGTGAGAGTGAGAAATATTTTAACGGACGGAGGGAATGATTATCATTAGGAAGATTGTGTAGAAGTCATTGTTGGGATGACGGAATCTATTTAAAAATGCAGGGGAAATGTTTAGGAGCTTGCTAATTAATTTTAAAGCCCATATTTTTCTATGAAGGAGAAGGAGGGCTTTTTTTTTCTCAGGGTGAAAACGTGACTTGGCACTTGTTAATGACTTCATTTCGTGTGGGATTCTCTTTTATTTGGTGTACGATGTTTGTACACACAATTTGGAATTTGGACTTGCGTTTGCGCAGTAAATTTTTGAATGAATGTTTTCCTTTTTTTTTTTTATATATATTTAAAATCAAAATATGTCAATGTTTAAAGACAATAAAGAGGAAAACTATTATACATTTTGATTATGCAATTAATGAATACATATTTGCTCATTAATTACATATTTACGTTTATTATTGTCGGAATTCTAAACTGGTCCAAGGACCTCGTTACAGCGGGACTTTCAAGTGCAAATAGTATACGGTAAAATGTATTACAAGGGGTTAATTTGCTCCGTAATTTTTCGGGTAATTGAGTGTCAGAAAATTTAAATTTTTAAGTAAAAACATATTTAAATGATTTTTTAAAAATTTAATACGTCCATAGAATGTTTAATCTTCATTCCAGGTTGTCTTCTGTGGTTTTTATGTGAACAAAAAATATTTTTCTGCCTTCGCCTTAGAAGACGGAAATACTGGGAAATTATTAAATTTTCTCTGCATTCGGAATAAAATAAATTTTTTGGATAAATGTTAGCCCAGTCATTTAAATAATTTGGGCGACCATTTTGGCAAATGGCATTTATTTGGCATGTATTTGACCAAATGGTCGCCCAAATTTTTAAAAATTCTGAACGAAAATTTATCCTCAAATTTTATTTTAATGCGTTCTTTATATTTTGCTTTGGACATTTTGGAAAGTGAATTGCCTAAAAAGTGAAAAACGACAATTTTATATGTAGTTATTTGATGAAATATTTGTACGATATGGAAATTTTTGGTACGATACGATTTTTCACAGCCTATTCATGCTCAAGCCAATCCAAATTGAGATTGCTCGTGCCACGCGAGGGAATTATTGAGATTGTAGGTTTGTGTGATATTCAATTATCTGAGATTACAGGGCCTCCGTGCACTTGTGCAGTCTTCGTGAAGGTTAAAAAAAATTGAGTGGTAGCACAATAATAACTTTATTTTTACCTGGCGATTACCACCTGACCAGTTGACAGAATAATAGTTATCAAGAATTTACTCCCTTGTCCTCACAAAAGCCTTGCATGACCTTCAGTGACCTTTTACACAGACGACTATTATTCACCTCACCATAGTTTTAGAATTTCAGAGTGTCATGAGCGGTTATTTCCAAAATTATACCACAATGGCCAATGTGGTTTTTCCTAATTTTAACCAAATTTTCCAAGTTGTAATCATAAAAAATTTTAATTTTAATATTTTTTTTTAATTTAATTTTTAAGAAATCTAAAATAAATTTTCTGTCATTCAAAACAAATTGTGTAACGAGTTCCAATACATCCTCTGTATAAGTCCAAATAAAATGTCTATATCATCCCAAATATTTCCAAATAATTCAAAATAAAATAATATAGCAAATTAATCCAAAATATTTCCAAATAATTCAAAATAAAATATCAAATTAATCCCAAATATTTCCAAACAAGTCAAAATAAATTGCTATGGTCTATTCAACAAATTTTTTATAAAAGCAAACCATAGTCTGTAGCTATCAACGTCCATAAAAATTTTGCAGAAAGGCTATAATGACTTAATACTTAATCCAATTAAGCCTCTCTTCTCCAATGCAAAAGTAATTCTTTCAGAAAGTATGGCTATACCAAAAAAAAAGGCTAGAGCTATTTACATGTACATTCGATATAAGATCCAAGCATTTCTGCATGTTAACTGTGACATTGTTGATTAGAAATAATTATTCACCTGTCCTGCAAAAATCATACAATCATTGGTTAGAAATGTTCCCCAATTGTGGCATCACAGGCCTGTCCAAACAAAGTTTTCATATTACAAAAACAAATTTTCTCCCCCAATTCTTGTTAATGACAATGCCTCTAAAATTTCATATGAATTTCATTCACATATGAATCCCATAAAAATAATAAGTTTTCAGTGTTTCTCGTCACAAAATGGCACATTGTCTTGTCTTGAGGGGCAAATATGATGATTACGTGTGTTAATCACGTAATATTTGCTCCTACGACAGGGTGAGTGAGAGAAATGTACGAAGAGAGACAGCAAGAAAGAGAGAAAGAGAGAGAGAGAGAGAAAAAAAGATAGAAGGAAAGGAAATTATGTATGAAAAGAGGCGATGTCACCCTCCATCACGTTTTGTCCCTCGTCCCACCTGTCATTACACGATTTATGTAGGTGAAGGGCCCGATCATTATTATTACCCCATGGAATTGACTGGTGGAGTCTGCGCCCCACCATTTTATTCATGAAACTGTGAAAAATAAAGTTCAAACAAAAAATTTCCACATTTTCACCCTTTATCTTCATATTTGCTCTTTTTTTTGCTATTCAAATGCATATGCGCTTAGCTACGTGTTTTATGGAGAAAATGGCACTATGAGTAATGACGCACCTATGACAAACGTTAGCACCAAGAAATTTGGCGGATACCACAAAAAAATGAAGTCAATGTCTATTTTACGTGGGGACAAATTTAAAAAAAAAATATGGGAAAAAAATTGTCACGTACACTCCAACTTCCTTGTACGTTATTACGTAAGAATTATTCCAAGTGTAATTTTTAGAAGTATAAATTTTCTTGAAATTAAAAGACATTAAACGAATGGGGTTAAATTACCCCCAAAGACATTTCGGGTGATTTCAATGCAGAATTAGACACCTTTTTCTCGTGTTTCTCCACCCTCTCGACCCATGACAGGTTACCAATTAGGTGTGAAGTCATGAAAGCGGGATTTTTCAAAGGAAAAATGAGAGCTTAGTCATGTATTTGGGGAATGCAAATGTTTCAAGTTCAAGCCATTATATAGGGGGAAATTTGAAATCGCAATTTATAAAACGGTGGCAAACGCCAAAATGAGTAACGAAGGTACTTCAAAGGTGAATCTGGGAATTGACACTGTAATATTTTTGGTGATTGTTGGTCCCTTTTTTTGGAGGTTTATGCCCTCCAAATTGCTTCCCACACGGATATTTTAATTTACAATGGAAGCCTTACACACGTTTAGTGCGGGCAATGCCGCTAAAATGGATGTACATTTTACAGAAAATTTCTTTGGATGTCCAAAATTTCATTCTCAAACGTGGGGTGAGGTTTTAGCACGTCCATTAAAACGTTTTTGGGTGTAAGTCGATGCTGGCTATCAAAAGCACAGCCACAACCCTGTTTGGCGTTTAAAATATGTGTAAATAAAATATATTATAAATACATAGGGTTATGCTTAAGTATTGTGGCCACTTTTGGGCAATGTTGTTCCGAATTTTGTTTCTTCCGCTGTGGCTTAAGCAAGGAATTTTGAAGAAGAATTTTAATGTGTCGCATTCTAAGCTATAACCAAAAATATATTTATTAAATTTCTCCTCACTGATTTCATGTTATGGTTTTATTAAACATACGAATACAAATTTCTTTGATTTTACAATTTAATGAATTTTCTGGCCATAATTTATGAAGGATATGAACAGTCTTCCTCATTTTACATCCTTTTCTTTCATTACGCGTAGTTCTTGATTAAATTGATGGATGGTCACAAATAGCCAGTTGATCACAATTACCAGCTTTACCCTACTGTAATTTAGGACTCAAATAAAGGGTTAACGAGGGAAATACAAGGAAGAAGTGTGCAAAATACAGGGTGAATTTTTTAACGTGGGTGCTATGCAGGTGGCAAAGGATTTAATTTTAAATTTCAATCAGATCAATTTTAGTATTATGATTCCATGGATATGTTCAGATTTTTATATTTTATTCTCGATACAAATATGGAAATTTCTGGAAACGCTATTTACGCTGAAATTGCTACAATACGGCTATAACAATGCATAATTCGGTGTCTAGCCGCAAGCTTTTATTGTAATTTATTTTGTATAGTTAAGCCAAATGTCACTGGAATGCCAAGATCATTCATTGTATAGAATGAAATTATCTAATTTTTTTCTCCGATTACATCCTCTCCACTGTTTCAATCCACTTCAGGTGTATCAACTGGCTACGATGAATGTTATAGTTAGGGTCTTTATTATATGCTGATTTAGTCCTTAAGGCGATCTAAAAACAACTATTGCCAGGAGCAAAAAAAAATATCACATCAAGAATGCTTTTGTCTATCCTCTGCTTTTGAAAAGGGAACTCTTTAAAAAAAAAACAAAAGGAAGAATAAAAACTTTGATAATCTTTTTAATCTGACATTCACACATGAGTTTACAATTGTGTGAAGTTGCCACCCTAAAAAAAGTGCTCATCACTCATCAACTCATCATATACATACATACTGCATAATTATGTAATTAGAATATACCTAGATATTTATTGACAAAGGTGTTTCAAAAAACTAGTAGAAGGCTCATCCATTTTTTGTAATTTTTATGATCTTATTTATTCGAGCGCATTATGTACATATGACGTAATTTTTAATGGTGGTTTTATTTGTCCAGATCGCCTATGCATCCCCGACGTATTCTATACGCTGTGCCAGCAAATGACGGGAGACATGGCAGCTCAAGGTGGGCGGATCGACTGCATCCCTGGAAATGACAAGTGAGATCCCAAAGCTTTTACTTAATTGCATAATCCCATTTTTACCTGGTCCAGAATAGTTTTTTTTATTAACAATAAAAAAAATGGTATAAAATCACTACGACGTGGAAAATTTTAAATTCTTTGTAATGTTTCCTTTTGGATCTACGTCTGGGCTTTCTCTTGAGTTCACTAAAATAAAAAAAATATACCTTTCAGTCCTTATTTCACGCATCATCTTCCTCTTAATCTCTGCACTTAATCAGTCCATAATTATTTAATTAGTCTCTCTAATTGTACATTACTCGTGACGTAATTCCCATCATATTCCCCGGCCCTGTGGGGAAAACAAGCTTGGGGTACTTCTGGTGGTATTAATAGTGATAAATACAATATTACAGCTTCTTTTGTTATGTCATCTGTGTGCTGTGCGGGAAAGTGTGAAAAAAAGTATTCAAATAAAAAAATGTACCCTCAAAAAATGTACGTTTCATCATCCCTTTGCCTTTACTAATCCCGTCCGTACCAAATCCCATTAAAAAGCTCCCCCACAAGGCACATATGAGATAATGTGGTGTGAGTCCTGACAATAACTTTTACCAATTTTGTTTTTTTATTTACACATTTTTTATGGATTCCAACCGAGATTAGAATGTGTGTAGCATACGCAAAAAGGGTAGCAAGTAGCATTTTAATAGCTGCGTACCTGAGGAGGAATGTATACCATAGGAACAAACAGGATCAGGTCCATATTTTCCATTTTAAGTTAATATAAAAAATTTATTTTTCTGGTTTTCTGATTTGGAAACCAAAATTTATTTCATCTGATTGCAGATATTTTGAAAATATGTATCACAAAAATTCGAATAGTATGATTTTCCATAAGAATGAATTGTCCATTGTTAGCTCCTCAGACGGAGGTTTCGTCTTTGTTTATTTGTGTTTGAACTTCACCCGGTTTGTGCCTAGAGTCTGCACATTCTTAAAAATGGATCTTTATTGGGAGGAGCAGGCAGCCTTTGAAAGTTGGTGAAGAGCAATTTCCGCCAATGTGTCCCAATTGAACTCATGGCGGACGTGAATGCCCAATACGAAATAATCTCAAACCGTGTTAGGTTCAAAAAAAGAAATTTTTCCCCGTAAAATTGGTCGAACTAATGCAACCATACGAAAATCTTAATATTTTAGATTGTTTTGATAATAATTGAGAACAATGAGAGCAAATTTCGATTAAATGAGATGCACTTTTAATAAAACTTGTGCATAGGGACTCAACTATACCTATATGCATTAATAAATGCAAATCTGAACTTCACCCAACTTGTACCAATAGCCACACTACGGAAGTGTTGATTATAATTAATTTTAATTTTATCAGCATACTAATTGCTAAGAAAAATGCGACCAAATTTCTACTCATAATAAGAGATCATTGAAATTCTTTGGTGCATTCCTCTAATGCACCTCAAATGCAAATTGGAAATTAAAAATAGTAAAATTGCACTTCATCCACTTTGTATCTTTATTCATATTGTAGACATATTTGTTTGAAAAAAAAACCAGGAAAAAATAATTCACCAAAAAAGTCCCACCAAAACAAATGCATTATTATTTATTATACAAGGATGGAGTCACATCAAAATCAAATAAATAGGTAGGCCATTTCCAGAAAATCTCAACGTACCCCCGATTGAATCTCCAAAGCCTCCACATGTGAATATGATTATCATTTTTGGTAATAATAACCAATTATACCTACCTGACTGCGTCGTGTAAGTGGAATATAAAAAAAAAAAAATACACAGACATTTTTTTTATTCGGCTTATTATAATTCATATGCTCTTCTTTCCCCGCGTCCTTCTTCTGTCGACAAAAGATCACCGATTAGGCTCGGCGATTAGGCTGGTAAGCATTAAGATGAAGCCTTTCGTACCACCTAGAAAAAAATTATCTTCTTATAATCCCCTTTGATACACTTTTTTCCCTCCTTCTTCCGATGAAATGATAATAGCTCCAGCAGCAAAAGAGAGCTTCAGGCCCCTTTTTTTGTCTCAAATCTCCTCTTGTACTTTCCGTACACCCATTTGAAATGACACATACTCAAGCCCTCGCAGTCGGACAACAATGGAGTTACAATAGAGCTCACGCATTACATTTTTCGACATGTTTTTCTATGTATGAGGCCGCACATAAAAAGTTAAAAATCTTCGTGTAAATCCCTTGGAGTCTTTTAAAAAAAAAACGTATGTACATACATAGCACTTTCGTGGGAGCACGCACATTTTTTTAAACACAAAATTCACTTTTTCTAAATGAAAGCCGCGCGTTTTTGAACCTGCTAGTAGTAGTCAATGTTACGAAAATGATTATTATGTCATTATGCAGGTCTTTTTCTTATTATTGTGCTCATTTTTTTTTCTTTTCTTTTTTACTGGTTAAAACTACTTGTTGTCTTGTCCCCGCAGCTCCTTGTGCAGGTAGAAGGAGGTTTTGTACAGGGAAAATTGGCAATTGTTGGAAGAGAATACGTTATGAGAAAAAAATCAAGGGATTTTTCCTATAATGTCAGCCAAGGTCACCTTTCCTGAGCCTTCTTTAGAAAAAGAGCACTTTTATTATTTCTTTCTTGCCTTTTTTTTTTGTTCCCATTCTTTTTATTGTTACGACTTGAAATGGATGCGTCAGGACAGAATGGGATGATGGACTACTTTGCATTATTTGTGGGAGAATGCAAAAAAATAATTATGTATGCTACTCACAAGGAGAAAAGCACTTGGGGATTCAACCAAAAACAATAATCACTTCCGATGTACAGATTAAATCCAGTGGAGTCTCCCTATAACAACATTCAAGGAAAGGACGAATGATGTTATAGAGAAGTGTTATTACACAGAATATGAAACTTTTGGGGAAAAGTGATACTAAAGTACAAAAATACCAATTTAAGTTGTATTTGCATGTGTTTTGATGCAAATTACAAAACTGGATTTGAAACTTGATGATTTGGCTCCAGCGTGGTGTTTCGTTTCACCATTATGTCCGCTCAAAACATGAATGTTGTTATAGGGAACTTCTTGCACGTGGATTCTATTGTGAAGGGCGGGGAAAAGTATATTGTTACAGATAAATGTTGTTATAGAAATATTGTTATATAGAACAAGTTCATATTGTATAAATGCTACGGGGGAATGGCAAATCTTGTTTTAGAGAGGCTGGTTACAGAGAGATTCCACCGTCAAAAGGAAAATCTGGTACAAACGGATCAAATTCGGGTGAACGCATAGAAAAATAAACAGAATGGCTACAACAAAATGAGCTGTGTACAGAAAATATGATACAAATTGGCCAATATTATTATTATATTAATTATTATTCAAACTACTTTGAGATGGAATGTAAACCGAAAAATATTTCTATAAGGTTACAGTGCACTCTCTCTATAACAGCTCTCCTTATAAAAACTTTTTGTCCATAAAAACATTATTTTTCAGCCCTTAGTATATGTAGTGCACACATTAAATGTTCCATATAACAACTTTTCCACCTAACAGCCACTTTTGCCCTTCCCTTCGGGGTTGTTATAGAGAGAGTCCACTGTATACAGAGAAGATATGGGTGTATATATGGGAATATATGGGACAAGCAAAAATGAGGTAAAAAATATGATGCGTAATTAATAAAAATTGGAGAGGTGCTACTACAAAAAAAAAATATGATGGGGCCAGTAGATCATTTGTATGATTATGATTGACATTGCACCAAGAAAGAATAAAGGGGTTGGTATAGGCCAAAAAAATAAATCATCCCCATTTTTTTAACAATGAATTCCTTCTGTGAATATCCACAGGATTGATTGTATAACAAGGGTCAACAAGGGCGAAGCAGATTTCATGGTCCTGGAGCCTGAGGAATTGTACGTGGCCCATCGATTCTTCCACGATCCATTCTTCATTGTGTCCGAGATTCGAAGCTCAGCAAGACAACAAGGTACTATTTACGTTAGATTTTTTATTATTTATTTCCAATGTAAGATGCTTCATTTTAAAAAATGGCTGACACATCCTAAAACCTGCTACGCCTCTATTTTTTTGTGGGTGGAGAAAAAATTGTGAAATTTACCACCAACCAAAATGATGTACGCTTTACAGAGGCTTCTTTATTAGGCGAAATATATTTCACAAAAAATTAGTTATGGGCGTTATTTTTTTTAGTTTTAATTCCTTCGTAAATAACCAAATTAATCACGACCAGACCAGTAGAGTTTTTGCTTCATAATTTTAATTGTATTTATGGAACGAAAGGAAAAAAATGGCAACTCAGACAATGAGAAATGTCTGGTGGATAAATTTTCCCACTTTTTTACATCCAGATGTACAACTCCATTTTAAAATCCATATGAATCCTTTTTTTTTTAAGTTTGCCCTGTTTTTCAATTTAAATTCCTCAAAAACCAGTAAATTGACCAGCGCACTTGCCCCTGTAAATGTTGAAAATCAGCTGAAAAAATTTCATCCAGCTGCAGGAGCACAAATGACGTCTCAAATCACCAGCCAATAATTCCTATGGTCAAAGTACTCTTCCGCCCAAAAACAAAATCACGACAACAATAAAACAATGTAATTTGAGAAAATTAGCTTCCAATAATGATAGCATTTGGAGCATGCCAACATACAATAATAAAAAGGCCACTGGCGAGACATATTTTCATTGAAATGCTCATCTTGGTAGCTCCTCGACGGTAGTTATTGATTCATCCCTGGCTCTTTTTAGGGGATACAGTGGAGTCTCCCTATAACAACTCTGAAGGGAAGGGCAAAAAATATTGTTACAGGGAAATGTTGTTATAAAGAACATAAAATATATGCCTTTCACGTACGAACGCCGGAAAAAATAATGTTGTAGAATAAAAATAAATTGTTATGGAGAAATGTTGTTATAAGGAGACTTGATATAGAGAGACTCCACTGTGTGCCATGGTTGAAATTTCTTGGAATCCTTTTAACATTCAAAAGACATTCAAGGGAAGGAAGGTTAATGTTGTTATAGGAAAATGCTGTTACACAGAACATGAATAATGAGGCAAAATGATACTAAATTACAAAAATCATATTTTAAGTATGTAGGTATTTTCATGTGTTTTAATGGAAATCACAGAATTCTATTTGAAAATTGATAATTTTACTCCAGCGCGGTGCTTAGTTTCACCATTTTTCTCGCTCAGAAAATGTTGTTATAGGAAACTTCTAATACATACGTGTATTCTATTGTAAAGGGCGCGGAAAAATGTATTGTTACAGAGAAATACTGTTATAGAAATATTGTTATATAGAACAAGTTCATAATGTATAAATGCTACGAGGGAAAGACAAATATTGTTATAGAGAGGCTTGTTATACAGAGACTCCACTGTACATTGTTGCGAAAACTATGCCAGGATGTATCAATGACAAAAAAGTGATCTTGAAAAAAAGTTGACTTCTTCATTTTCTGAAAAGACGAATATAATAGTAATTGTTGGCATTCGTGAAAAACTTGCGTGTTGGAATCCCTCCATATTTGATGCCTTTGATACAACATATAATGCAAACATATAATGCAAATTCACGTTTTTGCATATGAAATGAGGGCCTGCACAAGTCAATAAAGAAAAGGTCGTTCTCACATGGACGGAGGTCAGATTTTATGTGCTTCTGATGCCACCAAATTTTTCCGAGTATCCGAATGGTAATTATTTTATTCTTTGGACACCTTCTGTAGTAGTCCTGAAAGGAAAAGGCACACACGATGTTTAAATATATGTATATACAGGGTGGCTCAAAATTATAATTCTACCCTGTACAAATTTCCTCATTTATTGTATGAACTACAAAAAATAATCCAATATTATTCCATTATTAGCCTTTTCCTTATTGTCAGACACAAAAGTCCGTCCAAAACCGTGGGATTTTCCCTCCTTCAAAGTCGCTAATGTCTAATGGGCAATTCAATGCCGGCTTTCTCCCATAAATAAGCACTCCATATTCATACTAAATATAGAAATTGTATCATATAAAGTGTACATACATAAACGTTTTAATGTGATGTCCAACAATAAAAAAAAAAAAGGTACATATATTCCAACAATCCCTGTCGTGAGTGTGTACTTGATCCATTTTGATGCCCCCAGATTTTCCCCTGGCGCAAGGACCTTTTTTTGTTATATGTATCTACTTTTACTATCCAAAACCTTTTTATTATATTTTTTTATGCGTGGCTTTGAATCCCTAAAATCTGATTCTGGGGAAAATGCCCTGAAAATCCTCTCTTTTCCCACGTATATTTTTCAACAAAGAGGAACTTCCGGTTGATGTACAAATTTCTTCTATTATTATAGTTTTAAATTAGATAAACTGAGACATTAACAAATGTGGCGTCATTACAGCGAATGTACGTGGAAATGTAATTTAATATATAATGCTTGTCTGAAGTTGGACAAAAATAAAAAATGGCGTGTGAATTCGTCAATGAAAAAAATGGGGGATGTTTACATTTGTGATATTTAAAGAACAAGGTGAGCATTTTTTTCTCGAGAGATTAGCTCCAAAGATAATTTTTAATCATCCCACCGTGCTCCTGGAGAAAGAGGGAAATTTTTGCAAAACGCTGTAGGGGAGAATGATGAGTCATTTTTGTATTAATCCTTATAGACGCTTATGAGATAGGCAAAAGATATATATGATATGGTAGAGATACGTAATAACTTGTTAAATGAAGGAGGAAATCTTTTATGGGCAACAATAATGTCTCTGTACGCTCCTCATCCCATTATCTCCTGGCTGGAGGGCGACTGGAGCATGTTGGATGTGAAAGATATTTAAGATATGGGAATGATAATTATTGTGATTTATTTTTTTGTGTATTTTTTAATGTTTTTTTATTTAAATTTTTAATGTTTTTTTATTTAAATTTTTAATGTTTTTTTATTTAAATTTTTAAT
>JAQGBT010004863.1:0-15577 GCA_034698585.1 Disparrhopalites patrizii
AAAATTAAGGGACAAAATTCAAAAAAATTAATATAAAAATATACAAAAAATTAAGGGACAAAATTCACAAAAATTAAGGGACAACTTGACAAAAATTAATGGACAATTCACAAAAATTAAAGGCGAGAAATACACAAAAATTACGAGAAAATCAAAAAAAAGAAGTAATTTACAGAAAGCTTAAGAGGGGAATAAGTGCATACACAATTAAGGAAAATATACCCAAAAATGAAGGGCAAAATTTCCTTAAAACCTGCCAAAAAGCGCCACTTGACATCCGTACAAAGAAGCCCAGAAAGATGAGACAACGGAGAACAAGGGTCAGAAGGGAAGGTGTATTGTATATGTACATAAATAAACAAAGGTACCAGGGACTACCAGTAAATACACCTGAGGGATATACCCACATCTCTTTACAGCTGATCATTTACTTTACCTGCCATTCCATTATTGGAATGTCTGACAATAACAGAGAGGGAGAGAGAGAGAGAGAGAAAGATTCCGTGCAGGATTCTTTCAAGGAACTTCTTTGATGAGGTAAGAAACCCCCCGTAGTACAAGTAGTATCCAGGGACTTTCCTATAAAGAATAATGACTTTGCGTCTGATTTCCCTCTGTGTATTACATATATATACACATATGTACATTACCTCTTCTGTCTAGGTCTGCCTACCTGTTTTATTCACTAAATAATTGAGGGTCGTTCAGGAGTATGCATGGTTGGAGAAAAAAATTGGGTAGAATTTTTCAGAGAGAGAAAGACATACAAACATCCATGAACTCACTTGATAATACTACATATATAACGTGATGTCAGAGCTTTATTATAGTGGAGGAATGCACTGTTGTTGGTTCAGTTTGTACTCTGTATCTTCTGTGGATAATCTCTTCATTGTTGATCTGTATATATATATATATACTTTTTTGTGTACTACCAATTTTGCCTTGGGAGATTCCTTTCTTCTTGATTCTCTTATGTATATATGAAAAAAATAATACTTTGTGTATGTGCATCTTCCTTTTTGATACCATCATCATCTCCCCAAGCACGGGAAAAAAGTTCCTTTTTTTTCAAAATTGCCAGTTTAGTCTCTTCAATCCAGTTCTGTGGGTATAATCCTTTTTTTTCTGGCTCCTCAGTAGAAAAGGATTATTTGGTGAATGTGAGTGCGTGTGTTTGGATATAAGCCTTTGCCAACCTGTGGAGCTTTAATGTGAACATTCCTGCCGCAAAAATTTGTTTTGCGGCAATTTTGTTTCGTTCGGATTTTGTTATTATATTTTATATTTGAATAATTCTGAATAGAAGAGTTTTTTTTTTAAATTTCCGAAATCAGCCATTACATTTTTTGCCATTAATAAGGGATTTTAATAATAATAATGTTCAAATAATTTTTGTACGAAGTTTGAACGTACGAAAGTTTTCTAACTTCCGGTGGAAAAGACTTGTGATGGTGCTTTGGTGTAGTTTTCACCCGGCTTTTTTTTTCGGAGGTAAATGCCAACACAATTTTCGTGTTTATTGAGCTGAACCCTGCAAATCAACTTGATTACGTAAGTTTCAATGGACATTTTAAAGAAATTTTAATTTTTTAATTTGTTTTTTAAGGTGGGCAGAATATTGGATTTTTAAGTGAGTAGAAATATATTTATTTTTAGAAAGGCAATCAGCAGGTATAGCTGGCGGCTTTTGTGCTTTACTATAGACTGATTGATCTTACAAGGCCAGCATTAATTACTACTGTTTTTCTTTCTCAAATTGTCCGATAACCAATTGTCCTTAATGATCCTACTAGACAATGCATATTACTGATTATTCGGTGTTAAGCCGGAGTGGCGTGAAACTTAATTATGCCCGCAATTATAAAAAAGATATTTTTTGTATTTGATAATTTTATATAATTTTTTTATAGTCGTCTGGTACACTCGTCACTTTTGATGAAACTGCCCATGAGGGATGTTTCAAATGTTTTCATGCGGCCACATTTTTATGGTGATAAAATTGCTATGGTGCCTCGTAAAATGTCTTAAAATAATGGCTCAGATGCAACACACCATATAATTTCCGCCTGGAATGTGTTTTTTTATTACCCAAAAATAGTCGTTCCACCGGATTTTTTTTTTTGATCTTCGTTTGACCTTCCCGTAAGCATAGTAAAAACGTTTACATCCGACGATGGCTAATTATGACTGTTTTCCCCAAATTCAAATTCGGAACGACTTCACTAATGAAAATTGGCAGATTGTGCATATTTTTTATTATTTTTGTACAAAAGATAAAATTCATATAGATGAAGCATTTACCTGTAAAATGTATTCAGAGAGCTCTTAGGCGAATCTTGTGCGAGCAGAACGTAGTTCAACTTTGCTAAACGTCCTCGTATAAGCTTGCTTTAAAATGTTTTTAAAAAATTGAATTTTAAGCACATTCACATTTGACGAAAAACAACTAATCTTGAAATGCTTCTGAGGATTTTTTTTAAAGACTGAAAAAAACCAGCTTCTTGTCAAAGGATAAGCTTCTGGTTTTTCTCCCCTTTTAAAATGACAAGTAAGGTGTGTAGTTAATTCAAGAACATTGTCAGTAGATTTGGGCGGTCATAAAAATTTAGTGGAAAAAAGCGAGGCAAAGTGAACATCCGCAGATGTATTTTTTTCTATTTTTTTTTGGTGTAACAAACAATTACCGGAAACAGTAGAAAATAACTCACCACAGAGTATATGGCGTATGAACGGAGGAAATGAGGGCTATTAGTATACATTGCAAGGTCACTTACCCTAAAAAATCAACGTGACCAGTGACTATATAAGCGTATATGAGGATATAATTTATGTTAAGCAATTGTTTAAAACAAAACACGAGAGGAAAAAAAAATCCATGTGTGGTATTTTCACTCTTTACAAAATTACAAAAAAAATTGTAATTCCTACACAAATGACTGCATTGCGACGTGGGCAGCTTCCCTTTCGTATATAATTTCCGTACAAATGCCATTCCTCGTGAGCAGAGTCAACCGTGCATTAAACACAAGTTTCTGCCGAGACATGAAAATACACCTTTAATTATTTAGCAGGTGATTTTTTTTTTCATAATTACCTAATTCATTCGTGTGCTCTACGCATTCCAAATAACAAATTAGACACTCGAATGTCACCTATAAAAATTTTGGAAAAAAAGGCAATTTATGCAGCGTGACCATTACGAAAAGCTCAATTAATTTTCCTGCACGCATGAAGAATTAATGGAACGGCGGAAACCCTTTCTTATTTAATCTGGAGTCAGGCGCCAATTCCAACAATTACTGCACATTACAAAAACAAAATATAATTCTAGTCACGAAAAGAACGGTACAGAATTGCAGAGCTTGAATTTGTTGTCAACCGTTTGTTTTTCTTGGGAGGAGAAAAACAAATTTTAACCATGACATGCCCATACATTGTTTCCTCATTAGTTGAGACTGACAAGTCCAATTGTACCGGAGTGGATTTTGTTGTTTTAAACTATACTCTGAAAACCAAATTAACAGAAAAAAATAACAAGAGGAAAAAGTTGTCTTCATACTACTACCAAAGGCTTTTAGGGATAAATTAAGTGACTGGTTTACAAAAAGAAGCGTTTAAAGCATACAAGGACAGTACGGATACATACGTTTTTGTTCCGATACATACAAAGAACTCGTAAATAAAAGGTAAAAAAAAGAAAGTGGTTCACCTAACTGTGAGCCGACAAGTGTCGTTACTCTGATTTTTTTATCCCCGTATATGTATTACAATCACAATAAAATGAGACTGGAAATTCAGGAAGATGACCCAAAAAGATGTAAACGGAAGATGAGCTTTTACCTTTATCTGATTTTAGTAGTTTACATGCTTTTTTTTACCAAAAAATCTAACAAAAAAGAAATTCGTATTTAATAACAATCATGGTAAAAAGAGAAACAACATTAGTGAAATCAGCCAAGAAGGACATTTCCTCCTTTTTAATTATCGTTGAATAAAGTCCACGAGTCGTTGCGGGGTACATGAGAGCCTTTTTGTACAATTGCTAATAGGGAAATTAGCATCATTGTGTACTTTATAGAAATTTCTGAATGTTTTCAGAATAGCAAATTTGTTTGTAATAAGTACAGTGATTATAGCATTTTGATTGGAAGATTTGCTTCAAGTAAAAGGCAAACACGAAAAGATGAGAGGAACACAGAGGACAGAGATAAAGTCATGGAAAGTCGTGTTTGGATTGTATCAAATTTATAAGAGAAGATTCATTGTAGACGTAAAATAAAGTACTAGCAAACGCATTCAAGCCCTTACGAATATCATCGGGAAATTGGCACATAAAAGACCATAACGATCGTGAACATATTCTTGCCGAGAATTTTGAGTGTGTAAGTACATCAAGATATGGTTTAATCAACAAATTATCTGTAAACCTTCTTTGGAATATACATTTTAGACAGATGCGAACAATGCCATCATATTGCTGTTGTGGTTGTTGTTATCACACTGTGCTGGTACATAGTAACAACGTCTGAATGAAAGGACGCCGTATTCGTACGTCTTTGTAGCCGGTACTCCAAACGAGAGAAAAACTATCCATTTAAAGCACATATGTACCTGTTTAAGGGAAGTGAAAATGTTATTAGTAGTTATTTCCATACATATGGAATGTCCAACATTTTGTAAGTGAATGTTCATTCATTGTATATAATTAAGAGATTGTAAAAAAAGGCCAAAATACATACCTATACATTAACATATATTGGACAGGAGCTACTATAATTTCACAAAAGTCATCTTGAAGTTGCTCGAATCCGATAATAAAGTAGACAGGTATGGGATTCCGTCGTAGCACTGCATCTTGGGTGAGCCTCCACATCAACACCTATATGCAATTGCAACTTGAGTAATAATTATAATAAACGGGCTAATTATCTCTCTCGCCAACAATACTAGTTCTTAGGGGCTTGTATACCTGCAGTAATGCATAATCGATATAAAAAAAGTAAGCCATCACTTTGAAAATTAAGATTTTTTATCGTCTCCTAACTACAAACGAACGGAAGAGTACTTACCTTAAAGTTTTATTACAAGTACATAACCGAGAAATATGTATAGGTATATTATGTACCTACCTAATCGTAATTGTAAAGTATTACAAGAGCTAATATCAATTGCTCTTGATCTCAATTTTGTTTCTACGGAAGACCATAGGATCTCGCCCGTAAAAAAAAAAGTAGCTCAAGAGATGTTTATTATTTATAAGGTTTAATACATTGAAAATTTTGCCACCTTCACCAGCATCAAAGCCACTAGAAACCCTTTTTGCTAAATTATGGGACACACCTCGTTAAATCTATTCAAAAAGATTCTTTCACAAAGTGTCGAGACAATTGGAAGGAAAGTGTCACAGGACAAAATTCTCTTCTCTTCGTGACCGGTTGATTAGTGGTTCGAAAGTTTCTAAATACACCGGAAATTGAGTTTGACGCTTTTTGTTTGCGAGTTTCTATACTTCTGATTCTGACGTTCATTGTGCGTGCTCAATATCTTTATCAAAAATCCAGTCACCATCTCCCGAATGAAGGGATTCGGGGCGTTGAGAGACACATGGATGTTTGAGAAAAACCTGCATGCATGTGCACAAATGTATTTAGGTATAGGTAGCAGCTACTTATAATATGCATATAATGTATACGCGTACATGCATTTGTATCCTCTATTTACCCACAATGCGTGGTCTAAGTCTACACAGTTCTTGTTCAAACCCCGAAGGATACGTCTAATTATTAATTACTTGATTTTTGTAGTTAATTTTAAACAAAATTTGTCTTTTCACTTTTGCAGAAATAATTGATGCAATCATCGGCTACTGTGAGACCAGTGACGCTAACAGTGTTAAAAGTAGGATGACTATCCTCACAATTCTGTGAGAATCGTTCACAAAATAGCAAATCAAAAGTGACTGTGAAATTAAATAATACTACCCTACTAGGGCCTTCAACTGTGTTCGACTCCGGAATTGAAATCACCTTCTCAGCTTTCAGTAATCTTAGCCTTCCCACGACACCATAAGTTGTCATGCTGGATTTTGTGATGAAAACTTCTCACTCTTCCAAGATTAATTTCACCCAAGACCAAAAGAGATTAGCAAGACTACTTTGACTAACAGCTCTGATTGTCCGTAATTAGTATTAGTCAACAAACCATTAGCTTTAATAGCTTTTCCCTTCAAAGCAGAAATACCTTCGTCAATTTGAAATCTCCACGGGGTAAGGTCACGTACGTGGCTCAGGCAAACGCCAAGTCCTGTGAAATTTGAGCTTCCACAGATCCATCTTTGGCTACACATTCGCTGCAATATTCCGGCCAAGTTAGCCAATACTTTCTCCAAAGTTTGCTCCTATAATGTATATTAATTAAAAACAGGCAAAAATTATTCTCCTGCGAAGAACAAATTTGGACGTCAGCTAAATCTGGTGTCAGCATCATGATATTTCCAATTAACAGCATAGCTGTAAACCAAAACTTCACATTATTTGATCTTGAGCATAGATGATGACATCAATCTGAAAGATTTTAAGTCAGCTCTGAAGATATAACAAATAGCCTCATTAATTAAACTGATCCTCTCAGATTGCGTCGACAGTAATCTTCCTGCAATGTGGAACAGATGTATATAGACACGATTTGTACTAAATTAATGATTCCCTTTAATAATTCCTATTAACAAATTCTGTCGGAATGTAATGAGCCTTGGCGATTGAGCCCTTTGACCATGGCATTCATCACAATCAAATACAGATACTTCGCTCTCTTAACCAGCCTCAGCCTCCTTTACGTCCTGAGTAACCAATTATTTTACCAGGACTTTACCCCGAAAACCGGTGCCCTCGTCTTTAAAAATAGCTCTCTCGAAGTAACAGTAGGGAAGTCATCCACGAACGTTCGTAGTAAAGACGTTCGAACTCGTAATACCTACAATATTAATAATAATAAAAACAATGTGAATTTAACCGAATTGTTACAAAATAGCTTAAGCACCATCAGGCAAAAGAATCAGAATTTGTCCTCCAATGCTCCACACAGTGTGACTGTTGATATTAAGTATAGTACCAGTGTAGTTTCCGTGACCAAAAATACTCAAGTTAGTTCCAGCAGCAAGGTTGTCAAGGGTCCCCTGAGATCAAGCATAAAAAACAAAACTCCAGGGAGGAAGTCCAAAGACCGGGCCAGTACGGCATTTCCAAGCAGTAGTCAGGCCCCACAAACCAGTAGCAACCTGAATATTCCTACAACCACCATTGCCCATAACCATAATTCTTCGGAGGAAACCGGGAAGAATAATGCGAGTGAAGAAATTGAGACAATTCGAGTGGATCCTAAAGCAAATTGGTTCGAGATTATTAAGGTGAGTGTCACCCACGTTTGTCAAAGACAAATAATTAGTCTTTCACCCACTTTACTACTACTGCATTTGACCAAATAGATTCATTTTGTTCCCCCTACAATATGTACAACTTCTCCATAATCCAAGGACATACATACGTTGAATAACCAAGAATTTTTTTATGTCAAAAAAATTCTACGAATCGTACGTTTTATCAGTAAAACAATCTTGCATATTTTCCTGCACGACATCGTTATGTACTTATTCCTTTACTCTGTCGTACATACCTTTCAACAATCAAAAAATATAATAATGGACCTGATCATGAAAACGGCTTCAAGTGTGCAAAAAAAGTATTTTATGAGAAAAGGGACAGCTTTTTTCTCACATTTGGCAGGGCCGGCTTTTATCTATGTAAAAAACAAAAGTAAATTAAACGTATATAGGTACATCATGTGTATGATTATGATGCATGCCCATTATGTACTTACAAAAATTACTGCACGAAATGCCTTTAAAAATTGTTAGGTCAAGGGCATATAAAAAACAAAACAAAACACTAAAATTGTTATAAGTATTCCTGTTAGGAAACGATAAACGATCGTCTCTTTCGGCCCGTCATTTTTGCCAAGTTCGCCTTCCAATTTTGATAAGAACTTCTTTAAATAAGAACTTCTTTGAAGTGACGGCCGCCTGGAGATGATCAGATTTGAATTCCAATTTTTTCCACAAATTTAATTTTTGAGAGATCGAGAACACAGGGGAAAACATTTTAATTGTAATTATTAATTATAGAAAAATATAAGGAGTTGTTTTCGTTTTGCTTTTCTTCCTAAATAAATGCTTTCAGGAGGGCAAAGGTCAGATTAAAGGTGAATATGAATGCGTACAGCGTACACGAAAACAATCTGTTGACAAGTCTCCTTCCTTTTTGTAAATGGCCGATTTTAATTGAAGTTTTTGGTTTTACAAAATTAGGCAGGTAAAAATTAAATTATACCTTTTAATCATAATGCAATTGTCCGGGCAAAAATGGTCATTCGTTGGGTCAAATCTCCTTGTGAGGTCACGAGGTCAGACTATAACTAAAAGGTATATGCACAAGAAAACGGAAAACCGTATCTATATAAATAAGGAAAATGTGTGGGCTTATCCTTTATCCCGTTTTACATGTCCAGCGCATCCTTTAGCTTTACCGCAGTGAATTATCTATTACTTTACATGTAAGTAAAATATTTCCAGCCCCAAGGATGCTGGACATTCCAGCCGCCTTAAAATCAGACCTAAAAAAGTCAACTGTCAACATCATTTTCTTCAGTGTTTTCTTCATTGCTGGACTATTTTAAATGTTGTTTTCCAGTTTCCCCTAAAAAAAATCATTCTAATTTTTTCTGGAGCGCATTGACGTATAGAATTTGTATTGAAATCAAATTGAATGTGATTCAGTAATCGAAAGTTAACGCTGGAAGCGAATAAAACAACTGTGATTTTCTCTGTAAATAATATTTTCCTCAGAAGTTTAAGTTGCTGTTTTTTGGAACTTAAAAAAATGCCCCGAAAGAAAGAAATTTGTGTTTTATCGGGCAAGAAAGATCTTTGCTTTCCTTTGTCTCCAAAAAATACGGTTTGTCCTAACATTTTGTCCCCCCAAAATGTCGTGGGTGGAAAGGATTCGGGGTTAGTACATCAGTTGGTGCCGTCAAAAAGGCTAAGGAAATTGAAAAATCTTGACCTGAGGGAAAATACCGCACCTTCGACAAATACGGAATCAACTAAAAAATCAGTACCTTCAAAAAGTACGGAGCCGGCAAAAATATCGGTGGCTCTGAAAAGCAAGGAGCCGGGAAAAACTGTAGAGGAAAATAAGAAACCGACAAAAGCTTCATTACCTGTAAAAACGAAGGAACGGACAAAGGCTTTAGTACCTCCGAAAAATGTTGAACCAATCAAAAATTCAGCTTCCTCGAAAAAACTTGGCCCCACGGCAACTTCTACATCTTTGGAAGATAATGAACGAGTAAAACTTGTAGAAGCCTCTTTGAAAAATCTTGAGTTGACAAAGAGTTCAGGTCCTCCGAAAAATTCTACGCGTCCGAAAAACGTTGAATACCCGGGAAATCCAGTGTCTTCGAAAAATGGCATTAGTACAGAGGAAACTCAAGTGGTGCAGAAACAAATCAAAACTCCGAAAGCGAAAGAAACGATCAAAAATATTGTTCCTGGGGAAAACCAACTATTTTTGCCAGTTGATACTAAACTGCGTCGGAGAAAGCCAAATAAGGACGAAGGGCAAGAGGTTTATCAACCTTCAAAAACACTCTTGGACTTTTTCCCCGAAACTCGGAGAAGTCAAAGAAAACTTGGAGAAGAGCTAGCTGAAAACCAGCAGAAACTTCTAGTGCAACAAATTCTCCAGGCAAAGGATGAAGGACTTGAAGTGACAACATTTCCGAACAAAGGTCGAGGTGTGACATCTTGTCGAAAATTTCATCGGGGGGAGTTTGTGGTTGAATATGCTGGGGAATTAATAACTCTTGCGAAAGCAAAGGAGAATGAGGAGAAGTACGGGGAAGACGAGAGCATTGGTTGCTACATGTTTTATTTTCAATCCCAAAATCGCCAGTATTGTATTGATGCTACCGAAGAATCGGGACGATTGGGACGTCTGGTCAATCACAGTCGACGGGGCAATTGCTCAACGAAAATTGTGGATATCCGAGGAAAACCACGGTTGATTTTGGTAGCCAAACGGGACATAGAACTTGGGGAAGAAATCCTTTATGACTACGGCGACCGGCGAACAACTGCCGTAAAGGACCATCCATGGCTAAAGCATTGAATTTTATTTCTTCGAAACTTTCAAACTATTGTACATTGTACATACAAATCACATACGTATATCTCTTAATTTTTATTTTACTGTCTCCTGTATAAAACTGAAAAACCTACCATATTTAAGTATTAATCTTTTATTATAAATTATTGTAACACTATTTTTTTATAATTATAATACTAAAGATTGTCATGACCCGATAAGATGAATTTGTATTAGAGGAACATGTGCTTACACCGGAAGTAACCAGCAAGTGTTTAATATACAATAAGTTTTGCTACAAACATGACTGTACACTGTCGTCAATGTCACAATAATGTCATCAAAAAATCAGACGTGTGTGACGGATGCAATGACAGAATATAGTTTCAACCACTAATGTAGTTCATGTCACACTTGACATTTGACTGGATGTATTTACTAACGAAACTTGAAGACTCTGATAATCTACAAAAATGTATTATTATAAGGCTCTACTATAAGGTCGTACTTTTTTGTAAAGCTGTATTTCATATAATTTTATATATTAATACTTTGTCAAGGATAGTTTTAACCGGAAACAGAAATGTAACACAGTAACAAATTTGTGTTTTTGAACCGCGCAGAAGAAATGTCATAAACTTGCCAGTTGCCACGTCGTGTCGGCTCTGGATGCGGCTTTTTTGACTGGATCCGTAATGAAATTCGACACAAAATTTTGTATTTTGCTTTTTTGCACACTTAGTTAGCCGAAGCCAATCCTTCAGCATAGAATATTATAGTGATTTCATACTTACGGATTTATATTTACCTATACGTATTATGTAAACAGTTACCTCAGCCTAAAATGTCTTTCCTTTGCGCTTCAAAAGGAAACTAACTGTTATTACTGCTTTGTGTATGTATCACCGAAAAACACGTGTACTGTACACATTCAAGATGTCAAGAAGATCATAGTACGTGTACTTTTACTGTAATTCCTTCGTTGTCTGTTCAAGATAGAAAGCGTTGGTTTCGTGAGGTAAATAGAAACACTAATAAATTGTAGTATAGTACCACATCACCGTCACGCGTATGTATGTGTCTATGGTATCAGGGTAATCCTTATGGGCTTTGTTCAGTCGTGCGAATTGTAGTAGAACCATTACCTTGTTCCTTGTGGCAATCTTCACAAAAATATGACGTTCTGGGGGAAAGGAACAGAAACTCGCAACGATTTTAGGATTTATTTGATGTTCTGCAGAAATGTTGCATTTTACCCCGTGTGTATGAAGCATTTAAGAGAATTAACGTCTCCATGTATGTATATCTTGCAGGATGCAGCTGGGAAATTTTATCTTATTTTCGCCAAGGACAAACTCAAAGAATTTCGCACATGGGCCTTGGACAAACAGAGGGATTTGGTGAAAGAAGAGATGCAAGACTTTCATTTCATGGATAATACGTGAGTTTTTTTTTACAAAGTACGATTCTCTGACCTGAACGGGGAAGCAAGAGCTGAATATATACCTATACCTACTTTTATTGTTGTCAATATATATGTACATAATAAATTTATACGTTTGAATCAACCCCATCCCTTTGCTAATATGAAAAAGTATTCGTTTCTATTTTTATAGGATCTTATTCACTGATTTTTTTTATTTTCATTAAAAAGTGTGTCTAGAATCGCAGCTCTTTAGCAATTTTATATTCTCGATATGACCTCTGGAGGGACTAATACTTTTTGTATATGTACCTATAGCCTATAGATATTTCATGTATGGACAAAGAAATATTTTTCTGGTGGCATGATTTTTGTATTATAAATTCAGAACGTTGGACAACTACGTGCTGGAGTCGGGTGGGCAACCAATTCGGAATTTAGTTTTCACCACCTGGAGGTCCGGCTCCACTTTCTTGGGAGATATTCTTGAGAATCATCCGGGCACGTACTACCATTACGAACCGCTGCTTCATTTCGGCATTGTACAAGTAAGACGCACGGTTTTTCGTCCTGAGGGAATTATTGCGCGATTTAAGGCATCAGAGTAAAGAGTAAACACAATTAGGTATTAGGTTAGTTGTCTATTAAAGCTTTGGAGGGTTGGCAAATCCCTAATTAATCTTTTAAAAGCGAGGGAATTTGCAGAAGCAATGGATTCTCATTCTGAAAGAAGGTCTATTTCTGTTCCTACATGATTTGGTAGACAACAATAGATCCAGTAGAAAAAGACCAGTGTAGGTGTATTCTCTTAAGCGGGAACAGGATCCTCGATGAAAGTGTATCATTTGTACCCACAGAACCTAAAATCCTGGTAAGAGTACAATGTCACGTAATTCGCAGAAAGAAAATGCCACTTAAGTACATTATTGACACAGGCAGTTTTCATCATTTCAACTTCCGTGCAACTGGAACACCAGTACAATGTACATCCTATAATCAATGTGCCAAGTGTTTCATTTAAGACTAAGCAGACGCTTCCGATGACAACTTCTCTATAGGACGTTGTACACAAGTGACCGTTAGCTCTGTAGAATTAAGAAGAAAGGCTTTCAGAATTGCTAACCCCGGCCACTTTGCACTGCATGTTTGTACCATACCGTTCTAAAGTTATCGCGAGAGAAAGACATGAAAAATTGCCCATGTTAAGATATACGGTAAGTCCATATGGTGACACAAAGTGTTCGGGCGTAGCAATTCTGAATGCCTGCCTTCTTAGCATTCTACAGAGCTAACGGTCCCTTCTGTAGGACGTGCTGTAGAGAAGTTAGAAGCGGAAGTGCCATTTTGGTTTTAAATGAAACATCCTTTATTTAAACATTTGTTTTGCAGGTTCGTTACGGTGCCGAGGCGAAGGAAGCTACACGTGTGCTTCGAAATTTACTCAATTGCGACTACACTAATCTGAGTAAGTGTCAATGAATGATTGAATTTTCAGCATTCGCCTGTTCGGTTGCTCCTTGTTTTGATTCTCTCTTGAAAAAATTGATTCATATTTTTTGCAACGATTCTTGATCTTGATGTGAGGAATTTATTCGACCTGTACATTTATATTTTCTAGCGGCCTACTTGAAATATGGGGAAGATCGACATTGGGTTTTTAACCATAACTCAAGGGTATGGAAGTACTGTAAAGATAGGCATGAAGTATGCTGGGACCCAGTTTGGCTCTCAAACATGTGCAAAACCTTTCCCTTCCAAGCGTTGAAAACTGTGCGAATGAGGCTGAAACTGGCAAGAAGTATCCTCCGGGATCCCAAGTAAGTTAGACATGAATTCTGACACGCACACAGAGATCTGTGTGCACAGGTATTTCTGGATTAGAAGTAAGGATATGCGTTTATAGACTACACCTAAAATCCTAAAAAGACTTACTAAAGAAATAAGCACGTTAAAGCCATTGTTTTGTTGTCAGATTCAACGTTCGTTTGTTATACCTCGTGCGTGATCCTCGTGGTACTCTTCAGTCCAGAATGCACAGAGACTGGTGTCCAAACAACCCCGACTGTGATAACCCAGCATTACTATGCTCGGACTTGGTCCAAGATTTCTATGAAGCTCAGAAATTACGGAAAGAGTTTCCGAAAAAATTCATGTATGTATGTTTGCATTAAATTGATGTAGATAAAAGATAAAGGACATTTATCTGTATTGTTACAATCGAATAGTAATATGTATAATAGCAATAAGGACATTCAAAACAAGTGAATGATTGGTTACAATGATTGTTCGCTTTGCAGGATTATTCGCTACGAAGACATGGCTTTAAATATTTACAGTGCCGTCCAGAAAATTTTTAAGTTCTTTCGCTTGAAATACACTCCGAAAACCAAGTTATTCTTGGAGAACCACACTTCCAAAAACGAGGGCGACGTTTCGAGCACTTACCGAAATTCAAAAACAGCTCCCTTTCATTGGATGAAGGACATGTCATCCAATTTTACGATAATTCATTCAATACAAAACTCCTGTCGAGCAGCGCTGAATCTGTGGGGTTACAATGTAGTCAAGTCGAAGAATGAACTTCCAGGATTTAATCCGGTGAAAATGCCACCGTGGCCGGATATGTTATTGAATGGTAAATTCTAGTATTAATTTCATTCAACATTACTTTCGAACTGAGGAAGAAGCAAATCTGGACATGTACAGACACAGAGTACAGATGCATCTGTCAATGAGCCATCCGATAAACGACTTTGGCGTTGAAGAATATTATTCAAGCAATTAATCATACAGGATACCAGATTGTATTTAAAATAATTAGCTTGATGTATAGAGGTCTCAAGAAACCTATGCTCAGTAAGAAGAATACTACTGTAGTATTCTATAGACAAAGCAGAATATCCCGAAACAATCATTTTGTACTCCATATATAATCCTTAAGCACTTTTTCACTTTTTTGAAAAGCCAGAACAAAGACTGAATTGTTAAAAAAACACGAAATTGACTGCATTGTATGAGAATTTGTAAGAACGAGTGAACACACTTTTTCGAACTTTTTTGTCTAGTTTTTAAGCATGATTTGACCGAGTGAATGGAGATGAGCGCTTTCCAATACATTTGTATAATTACTGTAAATTGTAATAATTACTTGATAATTGTTATGTGCAAGACCACAATAAGTCTTTCCGGTTTGTGATTATTGTGGTCAATAAAAATGCTTTTGTGGTAAATTCCATTTATCAATACTCCTTAATTTATTATTAATTAAAGTCATTATTAATTAGTGACTATTCATTTTTCAAATATTGGATTTGAAGATGTTCACAATGATGAGAAATGCTGGGATGAATTTTTTATGGACAACTCCATTGGGTAAATAGGTCATATAATAAAAAAAAATAGATGGACATTCTATAAATACGTTATGATTTATGATATGTCAATTCTGGTTTTACTCAAGTGAATTAACTGAAGATAGAATTTTCGGATGGACCTTGATCATATAGAATAGAGTTTACGTCGATCATATTAAAATTTCAAAAATTAATATACATATATTATCTCTTATAAAAATGCACGTGCCCTAAATGAATTGGATACGGCCAATGAGTAAAACCATTAAAATGGCGTCTAGAGTGTGGAATATTGCCTTGAAAGACATTTTTACTAGCTTTCAACGGTAGTAATGACAACGAAAGGAAATGTACTTGTTATATTAAACTGTCTTAAATGTCTACCTCCGTTTGTATCTCATATTATTGTCTCGCTTCCAAACTTACCACACCTTCATTTTTGCGAATTCAAGATAATGTTGAATTACAAGTTAAATATAGGCGAAAACGCCTATGTATACATCAGCTAGTGTAATTTGACGCTTTGATATCAATCTCTCCGGAAACCACGACTATACCTGCATTTTACATTTTACATGGCATTCAGTTTCACAAAATAC